>APFE030752281.1:6805-53771 GCA_000404065.3 Pinus taeda
ACCCTAAAAACTTGATATTATGAATGATTTTAAAAAGAGGAACACAAAATCAAATGAACCCTAACCTTTCTCCTCAGAAATGGCAGATTCCAATCCCTTCCTACTTCATTTCTTACGACCTACTTAGCAAAGGTGAACAAAGAACATCTACCAAGAAGCCTCCACAATTCTCAGTAAACATTGAACTCCATTAGATTCTTTGCACATTGAGACTAGAAATAAAAATATATATATGTAATTGTTGAGCATTTTTAAAATGATGGCAAAAGTATTTAGGATTGTGTAAAATTATTCTGATGATTGATAGAAAAAATTATTTGAACCAAAAAGTTTAAGATTAAAGTGAAATCTATTTATTAAATACCTCAAATATAAATGGATTGTACCAGCTGATTGGATTCAAGTCTAGATCCCTCAACACCACCATTGGCCTTCCTATTTCTGCAGATGTTTCATCCATCCATTTAGCGTTACTCTCTGGCTACTCCATGGGTTACGTGCATTCAGCATTACTCTACTTTTAGGAATCTCAAGCTATTACCTGCAATGCATGAGTGATAGTTTCCTATAGGACTCAAGTTATTAACTGCAATGCATGAGTGATAGTTGCCTATAACAGATTTCATTGATCCACGACTTCGAGGATAGGTAGATTGAAGGAGCCTAATTGGCTATCTTTAGGCAACCAAAGCCACGTTTTTCTTGAACCTTAAAGAAACAAAAGCCCTCGAATGTATACATGTGAAATAATTAGTATGTAATATTTATTTTTTGTTTTATTTTTTGCTTTCGGTAAACAATAAATCATTTTAAAATACACATTACCTATAATATAATTATCTATAATTTAACCTTTTATCCATAAATGTAAATATCAAACAAGTATAACAGAAAATAGCTCGTGGATAACCATGCCGAATTCTTAATTCTTACTACGAAATGCTGATAAACCCATTCCTCCGTTCCATTATTACTTCATATTTATCTTCACTTTCTATCCCACCCTCTCAAATATCCCACCCTCTCAAAACCATAAGTTAGTAAAATAAATCAAAATATAAAACAAATGAACAAGAAAAAACAAGAAGACCGTTGGTAAGCATAACCATGCTTACACAAAAAAAAAAAAACTAAACAAAAACATACACGGATCTGAAACCCCAAAAATCTCTTTGACGCTGCTGACCGCTCATTTTCATGCCTGTTCATCCAATCATCCATACAACCACTCCTATTCCACACATGCCCGGCCCCTCTACCACAAATATCAAATATACAACGGACTCAGTGCATGTCAAAGATCAAATATACAGGCGCTCATCTAAGTAGCTGCATATCACAAAATTGATTTCTTAATTTTTTCAAATCTGCTTAAAACCGTTAGGTTTTTCGCTTTTCGCTTTTATTGTGGTTAAAAGCTTTTTAGTAATTTTAATTTTTAGAAAGGATCACCTGCCGTGTTCTCTATTCTATGGCCGCTTTTCTTTCGTAGCTTTTTTCTGTAGTGGCCACGACGGCATGTGTATAGCTGCCCATTAGCCTATAATGATAATGTTTTAAGTTATTAGTTACAATCTAAATGAGATGGATATCATGACTGACATGCCACGTTTTAAGTTATTAGTTACAATTTAAATGAGATGGATATCATGACTGACATGCGTTCGTGGGAATCCCATGGGTCTGAAGTAATCAATTCCAGTAGTCGGAAAAACGAAACTAGGTTTGAAGTAAATTGATTCCAGTGGTCCTCACTCCTGCCCATTGGGGTGCAAATTGCATCATAAGCCATATAAAACGGCAATTCTTAAAGACCATGCACTAAGCCAATCATTGGCAGCTTAGTGTATGGCACCTTTACATATGAAAGAAATTATCCGGAGCATCGGTGGTTCACTCTCATTAATACAGGTAGTGCGTTTCACTTCAAAGTAATTAATGCTGTCAGTGTGCTTCGATGTTATAAATATGGGGTGGATTTGAAATATGCATTTATGCGATATTCATTTGAATTTTGAAAACAGCCTTCCAAACTATAGCTATTTGAATATCAAATTTGAGAATGGTTGAATCAGTTTCATCCACGGAGTTTGAGGTTTGTTACGATGCCGCCATCGGATATATCACAGCCTATATGCTATATACTTCGGTTTATTTTGAATTTTTTCTCTTCTCCAGATGTTGAGTTGGTTTGGCTTTTATGTAAGTATATAGATATGCCATGGCAGCGCCGATATGGATTCCTCTGTACACAGGATGAAATTAAATATAATGGTAGATTATAGCTTGAACGGTTTTGGTAAATTCTTTTTTATTTGTTATTGAGTTCTTGACATTCCCACTCAGGTCTTCACTCCAATATGTAAATTAACTACAATGCGACTTGAAATTGTAACCCTTTTCAAGTTGGTATTTTGGTAACTTCTTTGTTATTTGTTATTGGGTTCTTTATCATTCGGGTAAAATTTCAGAGGCACTGTCTCCAATAGAAAATTTCGAAGGTCTTTCTTAATGTATATTACCTACAGACACTTCTTGCAATTCAATAGTCAAGAGTCGTGATTCCCTGCACTCGTCATTCAACATCAGCTTACGGGAGTTGGAGCAAACGACATAAAATCTTGGACGCACCTGAAACTGTCCTTATAATAGCAATAAGTGCACTCCCTCTGTGAAATAATATGATGTTCAAACCATGAAAATCAACCTTGCAATGCATTGTAGCGATGCCCATGCAATGAGAAATATGCATATGTTCAAATATGTATACACAATATGTATCTACATGTTCATTCAAATGGTTTCTCAACTCTTCTTTGAAAGATTATTGATTTCCATTTAGTAATTCTCTTCTAAATTGACTTAGATGTCAGCATTGAATTACCAAATGGGTCCCAGTGCAGCCGTTCGTTCTTCTTCAGTAGCTTGCATGCAATTCCCCGCATTACATCTCAACAAACTTTAAAACATGAAAATTTCTAAGTGAGTGCCAATAACTATGGAGATGAAAAATGCTATGCCAGAAATACAGCATGGGTTTTCAATAACTGTAATATATATGAGACGGGAAGTCTTGACTTACTCGAAATAACAGGATTGGTTTTATTTAGGAGAATGCTTTTAACAACGAAATCAAACATATGAGTTTCCCTGAATTATAACATTTTAAAATAGATTTTTGTAACTTTTTTAAGTGTTTATTAAAAGCATTTAATAAACTGTTATAACCCTGAATCCTAAACACTAAATCCTAAAACCTAATCATTTTATGATCTATTAAAAATAATTTTGTAACTTTTATTTAAGTGTTTATTAAAAGAATTTAATAAGGTGTTATAAAACATAAACCCTCAAACCTAAATCCTAAACCCAAAACTCTAAACCCTAAACCCTAAACAATAAATGCTAAACCCTATAAAGTAAACCCTAAACCCTCAGCATTTTATAACATTTTAAAAAGTGTTTTGTAATTTTTATAAAAGTGTTTATTAAAATAATTTACTAAATTGTTATAAACTGTAAACCATACACCCTAAAACCTAAACCCTAAACCCTAAACCCGAAGCCCTAAAACCTAAACCATAAAACCTAAGAATTTCATAACAGTTTAAGAAGCACCTTGTAACTTTTATTTAATTGTTTATTAAAAGAATTTAATAAAGTGTTATGAACCCTAAACCATAAACATAAAGCCCCAAACCGTAAACGCAAAATCATGAACCCTAAACAAAACCTAAAACCTAAACCCTAAACCCCAAACCTTAAACCATAAACCCTAGACCCTAAACATTTTATAACATTTTAAAATTTGTTTTCTAACTTTTATTTAAGTGTTTATTAAAAGAATTTACTAAAATGTTGTATACCCTGAACAATAAAAACTAAACCTAAACCCTAACCCCAAAACTTAAACCCTAAACCTTAAATCCCAAACCCTAAATGCTAAACCCTAATCATTTTATAACATTTTAAAAAGTATTTTTAAACTTTTATTTAAGTGTTTATTAAAATCATTTACTAAATTCTTATAAACCCTAAACCCTAAATCATAAACCCTAAACCCTAAACCCTAAACCTTCCCTAAACCCCAAATCGTGATCATTAAACTCATATAACATTTTGAAAAGCATTTTGTATTTTTTATTTAAGTGTTTATTAAAACAATTTACTAAAGTGTTATAAATCATCAACCCTAAACTCTAAACCATAAACCCTCAACCCTAAACCGTAAACTCTAAACCTGAAACCCTAAACCCTAAACCCTAAACCCTAAACTCTAAACCCTAAGCTTTTTATAACATCTTAAAAAAAATTCTAACTTTTATTTAAGTGTTTATTAAAAGTGTTTACTAAAGTCTTCTGAACCCTAGCCTGTTAACCCTAAACCCTAAGAAATTCATAAAATCTTAAAAAGTGTTTCTTAATTTTATTTATTTGTTTATTATAAGAGTTTACTAAAGTATTATAAACTTTAAACCGTAAGCATTTTATAGCATTCTAAAAAGAGTTTTGTAACTTTTACTTAAGTTTTTATCAAATTAATTTACTAAGGTGTTATAAACCCTAAACTATAAACCCTAAACTGGAAAACCTAAACCCTAAACACTAAACCCTAAGCCTTTTATAACATTTCAAAAAGTGTTTGTACCTTTTATTTAAGTGTTTATTAAAAACATTTAATAAAGTGTTATAAACCCTAAACCCTAAACCCCAAACCCTATACCCTATACCTTATACCCTAAAACCTAAACCCTAAGCATTTCATAACACTTTAAAAAGTGTTTTTCAACCTTTTCTACATGTTTATTAAAAGAGCTAAAGTGTTATAAACTTTAAACCCTAATCCCTAAAACCTAAAACCTAATTAATTTATTACATTTTAAAGATTGTTTTGTAACTTTTATTGAAGTGTATATTAAAATCATTTACTAAATTGTTATAAACCCTAAATCCTAAACGCTAAATCCTAAGAATTTTATAACATTTTAAAAACAATTTGTAACTTTTATTTAAGTGATTATTAAAAGAATTTACTAAAATGTTATAAACCGTAAATCTAAAACCCTAAACCCTAAACCCTGATCCATAAACAATAAACCCTAAGAATTTTATGAGTATCTATAATAAGGGAAGACCACACCTGGGTATGTGAGTGTAGGATGGACAAAACCCTAAACCCTAAACCCTTCTTTTTCCACCCTTATTCATAAATATTTTCCCTTTTATTTATTTTTCTTCATAAACCCTCAAGGCTCCATGGGATGAATGCATTATGTGTAATATGTAGGATCGAATACCCACTTAAGGTGGGTGGCTCATCCCTAACCCTTAACCCTAAACCACAACCTTAAACCCCAATCCTAACACTAACCCTAAGCATTTTATAACATTTTTAAAAAGGTTTGTAATTTTATTAGTGTCTATTAACAATTACTAAGGTGTTATAACCTTGAACCATGAACCTAAACCCAACCCTTAAGCCTAAACCAAAATCTTAAACTAAACCCTAGATTTTATAAAGTGTTACAAACCTAAACCCTAAACCTTAATCCTAAAGCTAATCCCAAACGCTTAACCTAAAACCCTAAACCCCAAAACCTTATCTAACCCCTTAAATTTAAACCTAAACCCTAAAGTCTAGATTTTATAACATTTTTAAAATGTTATAATTTTATTATATGTTTACTAAAAGTTACTAGTGTGCTATAAACCTTAAACTCTAAACTGTAAACCATAAACCCCTAACCCTAAACCCTAAACTGTAAACCCTAAACCCTAAGTATTTTATAACATTTTAAAAAGTGTTTTATAAATTTTATTTAAATTTTTATTAAAAGCATTCACTAAAGTGTTTAATCCCTAAACCCTAAATTCAACCCTAAACCCTAAAATCCAAACCCTAAACCCTAAATTCAACCCTAAACCCTAGACTTAAAACCCTAAACCCTAAAAGCCAAACCCTAAAGCCTCAACATTTTATAGCATTTTCAAAATGGTTTTGTAACATTTATCTAAGTGTTTATTAAAAGAATTTACAAAAGTGTGATAAACCATAAACACTAGTCTCTAGCCCAAAACCCTCAAAGTGTTTTGTAACTTTTATTTAAGTGTTTATTAAAAGTGTTTATTAAAAGTGTTTACTAAAGTGTTATAAACCTTAAAACCTAAAACCTAAACCATAAACCCTAAACCACAAAACCCCAAACCTTAAACCCTAAACCCCAAACCCTAAACCCTACACCCCTAAACCCCAAACCCAAAACCCTAAACCCTAAACCATAAATGTTAAGCATTTTATAACATTTAAAAAAGGGCTTTGTAAATTTTATTTAAGTGTTTACCAAAAGCTTTTACAGAAGTGTTATAAACCCTAAATTCAAAACCCTCAACCTATACCCTAAACCCCAAAGAATAAACCTCAAACCCTTATCTCTAAACCATAAACACTAAGCATTTTATAACATTTTAAAAAGCTTTTTATAAATTTTATTCAATTGTTTATTAGAAGCATTTACTCAAGTGTTATAAACTCTGAACCTGAAACCCCAAACCCTAAAGCATAAAGCATAAAGCATAAACCCTATATCCTAAGCATTTTATAACATTTTGAAAACCGTTTTGTAACTTTTATTTAATTGTTTTTTAAAAGAATTTACTAAAGTGTTATACACCCTAAAACCCCTGCCCTAAACCCTAAACCTAAAACTCAAAATCAAAATCCAAAACACCAAATAGTAAGCATTTTATAACAACTTAAAAAGCATTTTGGAACTTTTATTTAAGCCTTTATTAAAATCACTTACTAAGGTCTTATAAACCCTAAAACCTAATCATTTTATAACATTTTAAAAATCATTTTGTAACTTCAATTACAATGTTTATTAAAATAATTTACTAAAGCGTTATAAACCCTAAACTCTAAACCCCAAACTTGAAACCCTAAACCCTAAACCTTAAATCCTAAACTCTAAGCATGTTATAACATTTTAAAAATTGTTTTGTAGCTTCTATTTAGGTGTTTATAAAATTATTATTAAATCCTTATAAACCCTAAACCTTAAACCCTAAACCCCAAACCCTAAACCCTAAGCATTTTATAACATTTTAAAAAGATTTTCTTAACTTTTATTTAAGTGTTTATTAAAAGAATTTAATAAATCCTTGTAAACCCTAATTCCTAAAACACAAACCCTAAACCCCAAACCCCAAACCCTAAATACTAATCATTTTATAACATTTTAGAAAGTGTTTTGTAACTTTCATTTAAGTGTTTATTAAAAGCAGTTTCTAAAATGTTATAAACCCTAAACCCTAAACCCTAACTATTTTATAACATTTAGAAAATTATTTCGTAACTTTTATGTAACTTTTTATTAAAATAATTTATTAAGGTGTTATAAACCCTAAAACATAAGCCATGAACCTTAAACCCCAAACCCTAAACTCTAAACGCTAAACCTCTAAAACCTTAATCATTTTATAACATTTTAAAAAATCATTTTTGTCAAGCTTTAATTTAAGTTTTTAATAAAATTAATTTAATAAAGGTTATAAAACTAAACCCTAAGGCCCACACATGACACCTTGGAAAACCCTAAAACCTAAAAACACTATGTATTTTATAACATTTTAAAAGCATTTTCCAAATTTTATTTATGTGGTTTTATTTAAAAAAATTTATTAAAGTGTTATAGACCCTAAAACCTAAAACCCTAAGCATTTTAAAAACATTTTTAAAACGGTTTTTCTAACTTTTATTTAAGTGTTTATTAAAAGCATTTACTAAAGTGCTATAAATCCTAAACCCTAAACCCTAAACCCTAAACCCTCAACCCTAAACGCTAAACGCTAATTTTGATTTTAATATTTTAAAAAGTGTTTTGTAACTTTAGTGTTATAAATCCTAAACCATAAACACTAAAATATAAACCCTAAAACCTAAACCCTGAACCCAGAACCCTAAATCCCTAACCGTAAACCCCAAATAGTAAACCCTGAAGACTAAGAATTTTATAACATTTTAGAAAGTGTTATGTAACTTTTATTTAAGTGTTCATTAAAAGAATTTACTAAAGTGTTATAAAACCTAAACCCTAAACCCCAAACCCCAAACCCTATATTGTAATGCTTAAAGCCTAAAGGATAACCCTAAAATCATTTACTAAGGTCTTATAAACCCTCAACCCTAAATCCTAAAGCTTGAAAGCATTTTCTAAGGTCTTATAAACTCTAAACCCTAAAATCCAAAACCTAAATACTAAAACCTAAGCCCTAAGCACAAAACCCTTAAACCTAAGGATTTTATAACATTTTTAAAAATTGTTTTGTAACTTTTATTCAACTGTTTACTAAAGCCATTCACTAAAGTGCTATAAACCCTAAACCCCTAATCCATAAACCCTTAACCTTAAACCCCAAATCCCAATCCTAAAAAAAACCATAAACCCTAAAAAACCCTAAACCCTAAGAAAACCCTAAACCATTAAAACCCCAAAAAACCTTAATCCCTAAAAATTGTTTTTTAACTTTTTTATAAGTGTTTATTAAAAGAATTTATTAAAGCATTACAAACCATAAACCCTAAACCCTAACACCCACACCCCAAACCTAAACCATAAACCCTAAACCAAAAGCACTTTATAACATTTTAAACCCCAAACCCTAAACAGTAAGTATTTTATAGCATTTTAACAAGTGTTTGTAACTTTTTTTTAAGTGTTTATTTAAAGAATGTACTAAATTGTTATAAACTCTAAACCCCAAGCATTTTATTACAATTTAGCAAGCATTTTGTAACATTTTAAAACCCTAAACCCTAAACATTTTATAACACTTTAATTAGCATTTTGTAGCTTTTTTTAAGTGTTTATTAAAAGCATTTACTAAAGTGTTATAAACCCTAAACCCTAAAACCTACAACCTAAGAATTTTATAAAATTTTAACAAGAGTTTGTAACCTTTTTTAAGTGTTTATAAAAGAATTTAGTAAGTGTCCCTCAAACCTAAACCCTAGCCATTTTATAAATTTTTAGCAAAGTGTTTTGTAACTTTTTCCTAAGTGTTTATTAAAAGGATTGACTAAAGTCTTATAAACCCTTAACCCTAAACTCTAAAACCTAAGCATTTTATAACATTTTAAACCCTAAACCCTGACCATTTTATAATATTTTAAAAAGTTTTTTGTAACCCTTTTTTAAGTGTTTATTAAAAGAATTTATTGAAGTGTTATAAGACCTAAACCCTAAATCCTAAACCCTAAACCCTAAACATTTAATGTCATTTTAACAAATGTTTTGTAAGTTTTTTTATGTTCTTATTAAAAGAATTTATCCAAGTGTTATAAATCCCAAACCCAAACCATAAACCCTATCCCTAAAAACTAAGAATTTTATAAGGTTTTAAAATAAATTTTTGTAAATTTTTTAAGTTTTTATTAAAAGCATTTAATAACATTTTAGCAAGAATTTTCTAACTTTTGTTTTAAGTGTTATAACTCTAAATATAAACACTAAATGCTAAACCCTAATCCACAACCCCAAACCCTAAAACCTAAACATAGGCTTTTTATGATTTTATTAAATAATTTTGTAACTTTTTATTTAATCTTTATTTATATTAATTTTATAAGGTATTATAAAACCTAAACCTTAAACCCTAAACACTAAACCCCAAACCCTAAACACTAAACCCTAATAATTAATAACATTTTAAAAAGTGTTTTGTAACATTTTTTAAGTGTTTATTAAAAGCACTTAAAAAATTCTTATAAACCCTAAACCCTAAACACTAAACCCAATAAACCCTAAACCCTAAACCCTAAACCCAATAAACCCTAAACCCTATAAACTAAACCTTAAACCGTAGGCATTTTATAACATTTTTAAAAGCTTTTTGTCACTTTTATTTAAGTGCTTATTAAAAGAATTTACTAAATTGTTATAAACCTTAGATCTTGAGGACACGAGGACCAGGAATGTGTAGGAATGTGTTGGAAAGTAAGGTATGTGTATCCTCTTGTTGATTTTGATTTTCTAGTTGAAATAGATGTACCATTGAAGGACTAAGGTGATTGTTACATGAGGCATAGATTGAAGGAGCTTAAGGTTTGATAAATGAGGAAGAGAAGTTGTACAACCCAAGTTCATTGTGTAATAAGGAAGTTCAATTTAATTATTTATTTATTTTTTTTTAAGTTTCATTGTTCATTCATTACCAATATCAATTTATTTAAACAAATTTTCACCATTTTATAATTTTTACTACATTCCACAATTTTTTTTTTGTAAAATTCTTTAAGAAGAGAGAAAAAAAATAATAACAAAATAACCATAATCACACCAGACATTCCTCAGAGATAACCATAGCCATAGCTATCTTGAAGTCTTAGAGAGCGGCAAAAGCCACTCCCTCAAAGTAATAGAAATTTATATTAAGAATTGTTATTTGTTTAGAAATAATTATATATTATTATAATAAACAAAAAATTAGAAATTGTAATTCTATAATCTCATTTTCCATCTTCCCTGCAAAAACGTTAGAAAATAAGTCTTTAAATATATATAGAGAAATATTATATTGTTAAAATTTTGAAAAATAATTTACAATAAAATGAGTAAAGGAATAAAATAAATTAGATCACATTATATGCCATAAGAAGAATTAAAATAACTTTCACCTAATATTTATAAAGATATTAAATTGAAAATATAAATAACAAAAATTCTAGAAATTTAAAAATAAACCTAAATAAAATTTAAACCGACTATTAAATATTCTTAAACCCTTTTACTAACCTTCAAACTCAAATATAAAATCTACAAACAAAAAACTTACATAAGCTATAACCGTGAAGTCATCAAATATCCACACCCTAATATCATCAAATACCCACAGGAAATTATTATAATGCAATCAACCCTTTTTACTAAAATTCAAACTCAAATATAAAATCTAAAAAAAATTTACACGAATCTATCAACCTAATATCATCAAATACGCAGAAGAAATTATTATAATGCCATTAGTGAAACAGATTGTTAATATAGTATTTAATAAAACAAAAAAATAATTAATGGAAAACTCACTTGGAATTGCTCATAACCCATTCTTCAATAATGGCCAGCGGCAGGTAAACTATCCAGGCGAGAAGTCGAAAGTGGAAAATTCCAATTCCTTCGGCCTCATTTCTTGATTCCACCGAAATTCCTTCAGCAGTTTTATTTAATTGTTTAATATCAGCCCGTTCTAGAGCTTTTGAATTTTCTGACAGACGGAGGCAATGATGGACGACTGGGACGTTGAGTGACTAGTAACGTTGGTGAAATAGTGGGACTGTAGCAATGCGATTGCGGTATTCAGAAAAAGCTTTCCGTTGTGGTCCTGACTTTATCCGTTAGGAAAAACCTAAGATAATGATGTTGTGGTCTTCAGTCTATATCCGCTAATATAATGATGTTGTGGTCTTCAGTCTATATCCGCTAATATAATGATGTTGTGGTCTTCACTTTATACGTTGGGAGAGTGTTGTTGAGAGTAAACATTTACTTAAGTTTAAGTAAAAGCCCACAAGATATATGTAAACATTTGTTTATACTTAGGTAAAAGTCCAGTATACATATTGTACCTCAAACTGTTGGTTGTTGTTGGTAACATGAATTGATTTTAATTATGTGTCTCACCCACACCACTATTGGTTATTTTTGGTGATGCAGGAGCATCCAGCTCTGAGGAGACAAAAGGTGATTGACAGTCTCATGGATAGACCAGAACACACAGTCATATATGCATAGCTGGATAGGTGTCAACTTGTCAGTTATTTTTATTTTATTTTACTTGTTTTGTTTTCCAGAAGGTCGATTAGAGTTATGAACTGTTTCTTTTCAAATAGAAATTATTAACAGCAAAATAGGTTGTCAGTTAATTAGTTTCTTTTGCAAATTAATTAGTCTCTTTACAAGTTGTGTTAGTTAGGAACAGTTAGGAATTGGTGAACAGTTACCCAATTCTGTTGGGCAGTTCTACGTGAACAGAACTGTGGTGTTTCAGGGGTTTTTAAGGAGGAAAGATAAAAAATGTAAAGATTCCTCTCAGACGAGAAACAAGAAGACACAGTCATTTAAAAATAGACATTTTTATCTTTATTTTCACTATTTAATCATCACTGTATCAATCGATTTCATGCATCATATTATAGTTTATGTATAACCAAATTATATTGAAATACAAGACAGATAAAGTTTACAAGAGGAGCAGACGTTGCAGTTATAATATTTTCCAACAGAGAACATGAAAGGTTGCGCATGCAGGCCAACACACAGATAAATTCACAAGAGTAGCAGACGCTATCGGTTAAATCATTTCCAGACAAAGAGAACAAAAGACTGTGCATGCGGACAAAACCCACAGGTAATTCGTAAGAACCCTCCAACTATTTATGAGCAGAGTAAAGTGCCATAACGTAACAAACATGTTATTGTATCATTTCATGAAACTGTGTAAATAAGTATATACAGTCCAGGGCATTCTACAACAAGCACATTATTAAAACCCAGAACTTAAAAAAACCAAAACCCGAAGTTGAGTTCGAACAGGTAAATGATACAAATAGACCGAATTTAAAGAATTTCCACAGCAGTAAAGCACCGAGTAGAAGCAACGCGAACAAGCGTTCCATTAAGCAAACAATAAGGCACAGGACGAGGGTTTCGAAATAACGAATACCCATCTCACCAAACAACTGAATAATGACATACAAGGCGAGGGTTTAATGTAACCAGAGACCCAAGTCACAAGACGAGAGGTCCAACAGTCGGATAAGTTATATTACAGGACGAAAACCCAAAAATAAGGGACCAGCGTACAGGACCAAGAGAACTGCTCCGTCAAAGAAAGAAACCTAACAAATTCACCGCTCAGGCGACAACCAGGACCAAAAGAAATTTACAGAACCTCTAAATATATGCAAATGTGGAAGGACCCTACCCGTAGGGAGAGAACTGGTAAATGCAAGTGACTGCCGAGACGTTGAAAGACATTGAGCCACAACTACCGATAGTATCGAATCACCTACAGAAAAAGGGGAACAGATTAGTATGAGTTACAGGCATAAATAAACGTTAAAAGCAAACAATTGATGAAGATTAAGGCGTAGAGTTTTACCTGGAGCCGAGAAGGCAGGGTCGAGAGGATGAGCAACCGCTAGAACCTGAAGACCAGTGACAAAGTGCATCAGGGTCGGAGAGATAAGGGACCAAACAGTTTAGCAAAGAACCTGTAGTTACCTTGTAGCCGAAGTCGAAGCACGCTAACCTGGAGGAAGACCTGTCATGAAACGATTTTAGTATTTAAACGTACAAAGATAACACAGAAATAGACAAAAACATCTATCCAACGAACAGCAAACCAAGACTATAAATGTACAGAGCTGAGGGTGTCTTTGCGGGCTGCTGAACCCTACCTCCATAGCTTTGGAGAACCAGGAACACCCATAGAAAACTGTGTTTGCAACCAAAACGATAGAGGAACGAAACCCCCACAGAGCAGAGCGGAACTCGAATGATGAAAAGTGTAAAGTGACAAATGAACAGGTTGACAAAAGGCTTGGGTCATATAGGAGAATACCGGCGGATGGAGGTTACCAACCAATGGAACCAGTCACAACCCTAAAACACATATCGATGAACGTACCAGCATAATAAAGTCAACCATAAATACTTGCAGGACGCCAAGTCCTATCAACAGCAGATATTTTGAAATTGGCGGGAGGCCATCATAAGTGGTATCAGAGCTAGTTTCTTGAGTTAGAACTAATGGAACAGGTGGAAGGTGAAGGTGAAGGAAGAGGAAGAGGACGAGTAGTCCGTAGGGTAGTAGATGATGGACTTCGAGAGGAGATTCGATTTTTGCGTGAAAGATTGGCAGTGGTGGAGGCTGGGGGAAGAAGAAACCCAACAGATGATAGTGATGAAGAAGTAGCTGAACCAGAGGATGAGTTCGAAGGGGTGACACCAGAACTTAGATTGTTGAAGTCAGTTTTGTTGTCCAGTCATAAGCCAAGGCATGAGCTACCTACTTATGACGGGAGTTTGTCTGTAGATGTGTTATTAGATTGGCTGAGTGAAGTAAATAAATTTTTTGAGTTTGAGGAAACTAGTGAGGACAAACAAGTGAAGTTCGCCGCCACCAAGCTGAAAGGACATGCGTCCTTATGGTGGGACAGCGTTCAGGCGGAAAGGAAAAGACTACACAAACAGCCTATCAAGAAGTGGGCCAGAATGGAAGCAAACCTGAAGGAGAAGATCCTGCCGAAAGATTACCAGATCATGTTGTACAGACAGGTACAGAACCTGAAGCAAAGAGGAATGACTGTTATGGAGTTTACAGAGGAATTTTATAAGTTGAATTTACGAGCAGGGTATGTGGAAGATACCTCAGAAAAAATAGCCAGATTCGTGAATGGATTGAGGGGGGAGATTTTGGATGAAATCGGTATCCTCTCACCTCAAACGTTGGATGAAGCCTATCAGTTTGCACTGAAGGCAGAAGAAAAAATTAACAAGAAACAGAGCACCAAGAGAGGAGGTGGTTCTGGTAGGGGAAAAGGCAAGGTTTATGGCAGAGGTAGAGGTACAGGCTCAAATGAGGAGGGCAGCAGTTCCAAATCTGCTGGCACAACAGAGAAGGACAACAGCACCAGAGAAGGACGACCAGCTCAGCGAGGGCGAGGATTTGGTCGAGGCAGGGGAATTGTCCAGTGCTATCATTGTCACAAATTGGGACACAAGTCATATGACTGTCCTGAAGGTGAACCAGCAGGTGGGAGAGGAACCTATGTTGCTCAGCCAGAGGATGTTGAGGAGACACCTCAGGAAGCAGAGAACACACCGGAGACAGGCGAAGCCTTGGTGTTAAATAAAGTGCTGTTAAAACCAGCAAAAGAAGTTGCAGAACCAGACCAACGAAAGGCTTTGTTTCGCACTGTTTGCAAGTCACGGGGTAAGTGCTGTAAGTTGATCATTGACAGTGGGAGTACCAACAATTTAGTAGCTGTGGAGATGGTAGAAAAGTTGGGATTAAAGAAGTTAAAACATCCTACTCCCTACAAGGTGTCGTGGCTGCAGAAAGGGCATCAGCTGTTAGTTGATAAACAGTGTGAGGTGGAGTTTCAGATCGGTAAGTATAAGGACGAGATCCTTTGCGATGTCATGCCAATGGATGTATGTCACTTACTGTTGGGACGACCTTGGCAGTTTGATAGAAGTGCAGTTCATGATGGGAAAACCAACTGCTATAAGTTTGTGAAAGATGGGATCAAGCATACGCTTGTACCCATCAAGGAGGAAAATACAGCAGAAGCTAGTAGAGTGAAAGCACTGCTGTTAGGCGGGAAAGAATTTATAAAACAGATTGAGGACAGCGAGATAAATTTTTTTGTCATAAGGAGACCAAAGGCAGTAGTACTTCATATACAGGTTTCAGATTTGCCTGAAGAAGTTCAGAGGTTGCTGCAGGATTTTGGAGACATTGTGGTAGATGATCTTCCAGATGAATTGCCACCAAGGAGAGGTATTAGTCACTGTATTGACTTTATACTAGGAGCAAGCCTGCCAAATAAAGCAGCTTGCCGCATGAGTCCCAAGGACTATGAAGAAATCAGGAAACAGGTCTAGGAGTTGTTGGACAAAGGTTTGATTCGCGAGAGCACGAGCCCATGTGCAGTACCAACTGTTTTGGCTCCAAAGAAAGGAGGAGAGTGGAGAATGTGTACAGATTCCAGGGCTATTAACAAAATTACTGTTAGGTACAGGTTTCCCTTACCTAGGATGGACAATATGATGGATTGCTTGAGTGGAGCGGCTTATTTTTCGAAGATCAACTTGAAGAGTGGATATCACCAGATCCGGATTCGCGAAGGAGATGAATGGAAGACCGCTTTCAAGACGAACGAAGGCTTATATGAGTGGCTGGTGATGCCATTTGGTTTGAGCAACGCTCCCAACATGTTCATGCGTTTGATGAATGAAGTGCTGAAGGAATTTAATGGTAAGTTCGTAATAGTTTACCTAGATGATATTCTGATTTTTAGTAAGACTAAAGAGGAACATTTCAGACATTTGCAGAGTGTGTTGAGGAAGTTGCAGCAGAACAAGCTACTAATTAATCTGAAGAAGTGTACCTTTTTTCAACGAGAATTAGTGTATCTGGGCTTTGTCATCGCAGAAAATGAACTAAAAATGGACCTAGAAAAGGTGACAGCTATAGTTAGCTGGCCTTCTCCGAAAAGTTTATTTGAAGTTCAAAGTTTCCATGGACTAGCCAGTTTTTACAGAAAATTTATCAGAAATTTCAGTGAGATTTGCGCACCAATGTTGGATACAATCAAGAAAGTAAACCAACCATTTCACTGGACTGAAGCGGCAGAAAACAGTTTTCAGATCCTGAAAAAGAAGATTACTGAAAGACCAGTGTTAAGACTGCCTGATTTCAACAAATTGTTTCAAGTTCGTTGCGATGCCAGTGGTACGGCCATTGGGGCAGTCCTTAGCCAGGAGGACAAACCGGTTGCTTATTTCAGTGAAAAGCTAAATGAGAGCAGACAGAAGTACTCAACCTACGACAAGGATTTTTACGGCATTGTGCAAGCTTTGAAACATTGGCGACATTATCTGTTACGTAATGAATTTGTTTTATTCTCTAATAATTCTGCGTTATAGTACATTATGCAGCAGCATAAATTGAACCATAAGCATGCAACTTGGGTTGAGTACTTGCAAAGTTTCACATTTGTACTAAAACACATTAGTGGGCAATCAAATAAGGTAGCAGATGCACTTAGTAGGAGAACATTGCTTCTACAGGAAAGCACAATGCAGATTTTGGGCATTGAACATTTAAAAGAGCTGTATCCGACCGACACCGAGTTTATGGAGGCCTATGAGGCTTGCCAAAACCCGCTGTTACAAAATAACGTCATGTGGTTGGACTATAATCTACAGGAAGGATTGCTGTTTAAAGGAGGGAAGTTGTGCATTCCCAACTGTTCTATGCGGGAAAACATTATACAGGAAAAACACAGTGGAGGCCTGGCAGGACATTTCGGTATTGACAAAACAATTGCTCAGGTACAACACTTTTATTACTGGCCTAAGTTGCAGCAGGATGTACAGAGGTACATGACTAGATGTAAAATTTGTCAATTGGCAAAAGGTCACAGTCAGAACACTGGACTTTATATGCCATTGCCCATTCCTAGTCGACCATGGGATTCAGTTAGTATGGATTTTGTACTGGGTTTGCCGAAGACACAGCGAGGCTTTGATTCAGTAATGGTTGTGGTAGACCGATTTTCAAAGATGGCGCACTTTGTACCATGCAGGAAAACCAGCGATGCTACTTACATAGCGCATCTTTTCTTCACTGAGATTGTGCGATTGCATGGACTTCCACGATCCAATATCTCTGACAGAGATGTAAAGTTCACTGGTCATTTTTGGAGAACTCTGTGGAAAAAGTTGAATACCCAGTTGTAGTTCAGCTCCGCTTATCATCTGCAGACAGATGGTCAGATGGAGGTAGTGAACCGAAGTCTGGGAAATCTACTTCGAAGTTTAACAAGTGAAAATTCTCGGACTTGGGACCGTGTACTTGCGCAGGCAGAATTCGCATACAACGATTCCCCTAACTGCAGCACAGCATACAGTCTGTTCCAGATTCTGTACGGCATGCATCCGCGAGGAGTGCATGAGTTACGAGATTTGGGGAAACTTGAGAAACGGAGCGCTGATGGGGAAGATTTCGCCCAAGCATGAGCAATTTTCATGAACAGGTTAAACTGAAATTACAGGACAGCAGTCAGAGGTATAAGCAGCGAGCTGATACAAAACGTCGGGAAGTTCAATTCAACGTAGGGGATGAAGTCCTTGCGTACTTACGTAAGGAACGATTTCCAAAGCGAGAGTACATAAAGCTAAAATTCAAGAAAATCGGGCCCTGCAAGATCATTCGCAAATTTTCTGGGAACGCCTATGAATTACAGTTGCCACCAGGGATTGGTATTTCCCCTATTTTTAACGTGGTAGATCTGTTCCGTTATGTCACAGGTGTAGCAGATAATGCAGCGGCAGAGCCACCGCGGGACACCAAATGTGAAGGAGATTCGTGGATGAGACAGATGCCGATGGCACCACCCGTTGAGATCGAAGGGATTCTAGACACACAGGTAGCTCTGCGCACACGCAGGAAGGAGTATTTGCGGTATCTGGTGAAATGGAAGAACCGTCCAATACAGGACAGTTCGTGGCTTAACGCGACGCAAATACAGAAAGCAGGCTATTCTGTCGACGACCTCATGGAACGGAGCCATGACTTTTTGCCACCCCGGGAGCCTGATGCAGGAGCATCCAGCTCTGAGGAGACAGAAGGTGATTGACAGTTTCATGGAGAGACCAGAACACACAGTCATATATGCATAGCTGGACAGGTGTCAACTTGTCATTTATTTTTATTTTATTTTACTTGTTTTATTTTCCAGAAGGTCGATTAGAGTTATGAACTGTTTCTTTTCGAATAGAAATTATTATCAGCAAAATAGGTTGTCAGTTAATTAGTTTCTTTTGTTAATTAATTAGTCTCTTTACAAGTTGTGTTAGTTAGGAACAGTTAGCAATTGGTGAACAGTTACCCAATTCTGTTGGGCAGTTCTACCTGAACAGAACTGTGGTGTTTCAGGGGTTTTTAAGGAGGAAAGATAAACAATGTAAAGATTCCTCTCAGATGAGAAACAAGAAGACACAGTCATTTCAAAATAGACATTTTTATCTTTATTTTCGCTATTTAATCATCACTGTATCAATCGATTTCATGCATCATATTATAGTTTATTTATAACCAAATTATATTGAAATACAAGACAGATAAAGTTTACAAGAGGAGCAGACATTGCAGTTATAATATTTTCCGACAGAGAACATGAAAGGTTGCGCACGCAGGCCAACACACAGATAAATTCACAAGAGTAGCAGACGCTATCGGTTAAATCATTTCCAGACAAAGAGAACAAAAGACTGTGCATGCGGACAAAACCCACATGTAATTCGTAAGAACCCTCCAACTATTTATGAGCAGAGTAAAGTGCCATAACGTAACAAACATGTTATTGTATCATTTCATGAAACTGTGTAAATAAGTATATACAGTCCAGGGCATTCTATAACAAGCACATTATTAAAACCCAGAACTTAAAAAAACCAAAATCCGAAGTTGAGTTCGAACAGGTAAATGATACAAATAGACTGAGTTTAAAGAATTGCCACAGCAGTAAAGCGCTAAGTAGAAACAACGCGAACAAGCGTTCCATTAAGCAAACAATAAGGCACAGGACGAGGGTTTCGAAATAACGAATACCCATCTCACCAAACAACTGAATAATGACATACAAGGTGAGGGTTTAATGTAACCAGAGACCCAAGTCACAAGACGAGAGGTCCAACAGTCGGATAAGTTATATTACAGGACGAAAACACCAAAATAAGGGACCAGCGTACAGGACCAAGAGAACTGCTCCGTCAAAGAAAGAAACCTAACAAATTCACCGCTCAGGCAACAACCAGGACCAAAAGAAATTTACAGAACCTCTCAAGATATGCAAATGTGGAAGGACCCTACCCGTAGGGAGAGAACTGGTAAATGCAAGTGACTGCCGAGACGTTGAAAGACATTGAGCCACATCTACCGACAGTATCGAATCACCTACAGAAAAAGGGGAACAGATTAGTATGAGTTACAGGCATAAATAAACGTTAAAAGCAAACAATTGATGAAGGTTAAGGCGTAGAGTTTTACCTGGAGCTGAGAAGGGAGGGTCGAGAGGACGAGCAACCGCTAGAACCTGAAGACCAGTGACAAAGTGCGTCAGGGTCGGAGAGATAAGGGACCAAACAGTTTAGCAAAGAACCTGTAGTTACCTTGTAGCCGAAGCCGAAGCACGCTAACCTGGAGGAAGACCTGTCATGAAACGATTTTAGTATTTAAACGTACAGAGATAACACGGAAATAGACAAAAACATCTATCCAACAAACAACAAACCAAGACTGTAAATGTACAGAGCTGAGGGTGTCTTTGCGGGCTGCTAAACCCTACCTCCATAGCTTTGGAGAACCAGGAACACCCATAGAAAACCGTGTTTGCAACCAAAACGACAGAGGAACGAAACCCCCACAGAGCAGAGCGGAACTCGAATGATGAAAAGTGTAAAGTGACAAATGATCAAGTTGACAAAAGGCTCGGGTCATATAGGAGAATACCGGCGGATGGAGGTTACCAACCGATGGAACCAGTCACAACCCTAAAACACATATCGATGAACGTACCAGCATAATAAAGTCAACCATAAATACTTGCAGGACGCCAAGTCCTATCAACAGCAGATATTTTGAAATCGGTGGGAGGCCATCATTTGGCAACATGAATTCATTTTAATATCTGATTAATTATTATTTTATAAAGTTGTGCTATAAAATATTTTATAAATTATTGCCAATTAGCCAATTTTATATATATAATTTTTAAATTTAGTTATATATTAATATTATATTTATATCTATATATAGATAGATAGATAATTTCATTCTTTTAACTTCTTATCTTATTATATATTTTGCAATAATTTTTTTTTTAAGTTTTATTTAATTTTAGGAAATTATTTTTATTATTTGTAATGTTTTTTACTCATAATTTAGTAATAATATTATAATTTAATTAATAATAATTTTTTAAATTTAATTATAATGTTATTTCAAATGGTTTTTGAAGTTATATTTTTGTAAAATTTTATATATCTTATTTACAGTTTCAATATTAATATTTTAAAGTAAAGCTTTATTTATAAACCTGCATTTTAAATTTTATGTCACTTATTTAAACTTTAATATAAAATTCCAACTTAACAAGAATTTAGTAATTAATATTCTTTAAATTATTGATATTATTGAGAATGAACAACGTCACTTTAAAAAAAAATTAACTAATTTATTAGTTCATTAATTTTTTATGGTAAATAATCTGGGGAGTTTATAACTTGTTATCAAATCAAAAAAATATATGGCTATGGATTTTCTTTGTAAGCATCATCACATTTTTTTGTACGTTTGAAAATCACATGTTTTCATGATTTCTTTTAATCAATAGATACTTTTCAACAATACAAATAATTCTATCCCAAACAATTCTATAATTGATATTATAAAGTCAATCAACTCTCTAGTCGAGTCAAGATTCTATGTTAGATAGGCTAAAGTGGTTTTTAACTTAATTATTGTGATATCTCGACATTTATATATATATATATATATATATATATATGGAAATGTATGCATCATTGTATCTTTTTTGATTGTCTTCTCAAGAGAATATAATATAAAGTAACAATTTGTTGGTTCTCTGCTACAATGTTCCTCTTCTTCTATTCCTATGTTCTTTATCTTCATGTGATTTCTTGTTTTCCTTTCTACTAGTAACCAATGGTCACTATCTACTACACTACAACAAATATATAAAAAAAAATTGATTATTTTACTAAAAAATAAAATATTGTAAAATATTGTTGCGTTGTTTAATGAATTGTAAAATGTTGTAAAATATTAGTGAATCATTTGCTTAATTATAAAACCTTGTAAATTATTGTTGAATCCATCATTTAATCTTTACTTCAAGTTATTTTTCCTTCTATGCATTGATTCTCTAATAGAAAAATAATTATCCAATTACTTAGCTTCAAATAAACCAACGTCATTAGGATTTGGTGGTTCATCACCATCTATAAGTTTTTTGAACTCCTCGGTGTGTAACTATTATAATAAATATTGTGTTTTATTCTTCAATAAAAACTCTAATAATTGTTTATCAATACACAATTTTTTGAAATTACAAAAAATTCTCAATGAGATTTACGAAAAGACAAAATATGTAATGGAAGTTAATATCTTATCTGATAAAAAAATTAATTATCACAAACTCATTATGAAGACACAATTTTCGAGTTCAAAGATATAGCACACAAAGAAAAATATTCATTGCTTAGTATAACATGTTACAAAATAAGTATCATTAAAGGATTTCAACTTCAAAAATGATAATACACTAAGGAGTCTCTCTTCCTCGAGTAATTATATGTTCTTCTCCTTTAGCCTTTCCCTCAAAATTATAGTATCATTAAAGGAATGTTTTTCCAATGAAAATAGATCCACTGCAATGAAGAGATAAGAAGATACACCATAGGTCATTATTCCATACAAATAGCAAAGTATAACATATTTCTCTTTGCTAATAAATATTTTGAAACAAAATACAAGATAAATTCTGGATTCTCTAAAAAGGGAAGAAGCTCAGGTCATGCAAAAAAGTGAACTAGATTTTTTTCCCCTTAAACCATTAGATATATAAAATAATAATAATAATTACACAAAACATCTAGAATACCCTAACAATAAAAAAAGCCATATATGATTGTTAATATCCTATGTTTCTCATGTAAAGATAATAAAACAAGAACATAAGGCTTCTTATTCAAGAAACAACGTTAACTCTAACCAACACTTTTGAAATAAATGATAATTAGATGAAGCTAGTCATTCCCAAACAAATGATTCATTCAACAACAAAACTAGAACTATAAGTGTTTAAGGGACTAAAAAATGTTTTAGAGAAAATAAACACAAAATTTTGATCTTGATAAATGCTTCAAATTCTTGTCCAAGATATCAGATATAAACATAAAAGAAATTTCATCTACTCAAATCACTATATTTATGAATAGAGGAAATATTCCTGAATGAATTACTTATCATTTAATAGTAGGATATTATGTATGTGAAGAGATATGTTCTAGATTCATGATATTGTAGCTTTCATTTCCAACAGTGGAGAATACAGTGACAATTTAATATTTGAATTTAAGACATCAATCTTAAACTAACTTGCATATGTCCACCTCCACCTCCACCTCCACCATCTAATCGTCCACCTCCGCCTCCACCTCCTCCTATTCCTCTCCTCTACCTCCACCTCCTCCACTACCTTCACCTCCTCCTCTTCCACCACCTCTTCCAACTCCACCTCCACCACCACCTCCTCAACTGGCACCTCATCCTCCTCCTCGTCCTCCTCCACCACCACCTCATCCTCCTCCTCCACCACCTCTATCTTTACCTCCTCCTCTTTTTCCACCTCCTTCGCCTACTACACCACCTATGCCTCCTCCTCCTCCTCTACCTCCTCATCCACCACCACCTCCTCCTCCTCCTCCACCTTCGCCTCTACCTCTCCTCATCCTCCTCCTCCTCCTCTGACTCGTCACCCACCACCACCTCCAACTCCACCTCCACCTCCTCCAACCCCTCTCGCTCATTCTCCTTCTCCTAATCCATGTCCACCTCCTTCACCACCTCCTCCTCCTACTCCTCTTCCTCCTCCTACTCCTCCACCTAAGCCTCCACCTACACCTTCACCTCCTCCTCCACTCGTCCTCCACCTCCACTTCCACCTCCACCTCCTCCTCCTCCTCCACACCCTTCTCATCCTCCTCCTTCTCCTCCGCCTCCACATCCACCTATACCTCCACCACCTCTTACTCCACATCCATATATACCTCCATGACCTCCAAATCCACGACCACCTCCACCTCCACCACCTCCACATCCACCCCCTCATCCACCTTCCACCACCTCCACCTCGTCCTTCTCCTTCTCCACCTCCACCACCTCCTCTGCCTCCCCCACTTCCTACTCCTCCTCCTCTATCTCCATGTCCAACTTCTCCTCCATCACCACCTCCTCCTCCTGCTCCTCCTCCTCCAACTCCACTTTCTCCATCACCTCAACCTCTGACTCCTCCTAATCCTGATCCTCCACCTCCACCTCCTCCTCCACCACCACCTCATCCTTCTCATCCACTACCTAAAACTGCACCAACAACACCACATCATCATATTCCTTCTCCTCCTCCTCCTCCTCTGCCGCCACCACCTCCTCCACCTCCTTCTCCTACTCCACCTCTACCACCACCTCTACCTCCTCCTCCCTTGCCTCCACCACCACCACCACCACTGCCACCACCAACGCCATTGCCTCTGCCATTGCCTCCTCCTCGTCCTCGTCCTCCTCCTCTACCTCCTTTGCCTCCACCGCCTTCTCCGGCACTGCCACCACCACCCTCCTCACCACCCCATCTCCTCCACCTCCTCCACTGCCTCCTCCTAATCCTACCCCACCTCCTTCGTTGCCTCCTCCCTTAATGCTGCCTCCACCTTTACCTTCTCCTCCTCCTCATCACTACCTCTTCCTCGTCACCACCTCCTCCTCGTGCTTCCCCTCCTCCACTTCCACCTCCTCTGCCTCCTCTGCCTCCTCCACCTACTCCTCCGCCTCTGCCTTCTCCTCCTCATCCTCCTCTGCTCTGCCTCCTCCTCCTCCCCCGCTGCTGTAATGCCCCGAGATTAAATGTAAATATTTTATTTACTGTGGTAAAAATAAACTGAACCTATTATTATTATTTGTTTAAAATTTAAATATAATTGGTTTTCATGAGTATGTTTTCCTAAAAGGAGGTAATCCTCAAGGATGAAGTTGTCCTCTTAAGGTGGAAAGACAGTTGCTATGCAAGCAACCCTAACTACCTCCCATAGCTAGAAAAGTTTCCAGAGAAAAGGAGGGGGGAGGGGAATAACCTGTGCTGTAGTGATAGGTAGACAAAGGAGGCAAATTTCCAAAAAGGAAAAGTAAGGTGGCTAAGTCTGGTGATGACTAGAGAGCCCTACTCACTTTACAAGAAACTTGTGAAAGACTGCGGTCTAGCAAGAATCAAAGGGGGAGGTTCTGGTCTCGAAAGACAAACATCATGGTCGGGTAGTTGAATTGAAGAAGACCCAGGTTTGGGTGACTATCTGAAAGATTCTACTAATCAGCAATTCCAGGTATGTAAATAATTTTCTTGGAACAAATTAGTTGGTAAATCTTTGTTTAGAAATAATTTTGTATTGTAGGAGGGTTTCTTTTCCCTACAGCAACCGTAGAATGATATTATGGTCTTCCTATAGAAATTATTAGCTATTGTGGTACGAATTAGTGGAAGAGTCGAGCTTTGGTTGCCCTTAAAATGAACTGAAAGATAACTGTGAGAAAAGATAGTAGGAATTAAATAAAAAAAATATTATTATACGGTGGAAATTCAAGTACGTATAGCGGAAATCATAGGGCAGGAGGCCGACCCTAAAATGGATAATTAAAAACTTACCTAGTAGACAATTGTTGGACGTATTAGAGACTGCCACCTAAGCTCAAATAGGTTCATGAGAACCTAGTAAACTTAAGGAACAAAGTATGGAGGTTCAAGCGTGGATGGCGGGATCACTAACCACAAGAACCTGAGAAGAATAGCTGAAATGGTAGAGGGAGTATTAGTAAGGGTTTTCAGTTCGCTTTTAAAGAAAATATATAGAACTATTATCTTCCTCTCAATGTGTTTGTAAGGGTTTTCAGTTATTTTAAAACAAAAAAAGAATATAGAATTCCCCATCTTTCATTCTAATGTCGATAACCAATAGTGAAATTGAAAACGAATCCAAGATTTATCCATGGAAATAAATAATAGAATAATGGAACTTTCATATAACCAAATACACGATGGTAGGTAATCATGCCACAGCAACAGTAAGAATTTTCCCGACATCTATGTAGTGGTATTAAGTTTAGTAAAAGAAAATATAATACAAATCATGGTACTAATCATATGGTAGGCCAGTCGAATTCTAGGGCTAGTTCTGTAGGAGAACACCCTCATGCATCACAGGATTGCCAGATAGCCATCCTGTTCCCATACGGGAGCGGTTTAGATAGAATGAAACTAGGACAATCTAGTAGGTGAAATTAATACAGTGGTGCTTCAATGTTCAAAACTGAGCATAAACAAAACAATACCATGGGACGTCCATAGAACCGATATAATAATTATGCACTGTCGCAATCATTCTAAAACCCTGGAGGGCAACGTTAGACAGAAATGTTATAATATTTAATGCAAACACACAATAGAGAATAATCCAACTCATTTGGAAGTAGCATATGGAATGGCCGCGAAGGCTATAACTATAAATTAATAAATGGAAAAAAAATAACAGTTGTGCACTGTAACAACAATTTGAAAACCACTAGAGTCAACCACCAGGGTAAAACCTTGTATTGTGCCCATAAAATAAAACTTAATTACACAACAATTTCAAATGTAGCCCCAAGGCGTAACCATATTATAACACTGAGAAACCCAGGCCACAGATTGGCATAGCTACACTGAGAATAGGTTACCCTGAAGCCTGAAGAGTGCGGGGCATGCTGGTGAGGCATGAGATACTCGCCATTTCTCTGTGTTAACAAGGAGGAGGGGACGTAAGGTCATGGGCCGCGTGGCCTTTTCTAAAGAACTTACAAGAGAGACCCTCTGCTCACCGTTCAAAGAATGAACATTGGCATTCAAACCTGAAAGTAACCCTACTAGAGAGCTGCCAATAAGTACATACCTGCTGGGCGAATTGGGTACCGAAAGAACTTGACAGACTGAACAACACCGAGCAAACCCGATGAGCAATTGTTGGAGGTTGACAACTTCATCCTCAACCATAGAACAAACCAAACAAGAGACCCATTAGATGAAATGAGTGATAATTCAAAATGAAAGAAAAAAAACTGTGAGAAGCAAGGTAAGGGAAACGAACCAAAACAGAAAAAGAGTTACACTATGGCGCAACAATTACTAGAAAATCGAGTTGAATAACCATGGCGGGTTCCTGGATTGAGCTCGACAGAAGTTGGTGACATCCACAAAGGGCAGAAGAGTCTGGGCGAGGTGCGTAGCAGGCTAGTCGGAGCTGTGGCAGAGCATTGGATAAATGATCCTTGGGTTACCTCACATCTCTGCATAAACCATGGAAAATCCCTATGACACAGCACAACCCTCGGATGGGCAGCAAAACATCCAAGCTGACGATGGGGTGGTGAAATCAAGAGTGCACATCCCCGGAGTATCGGACCTCATCCCTTCACGTTACAGAGCTAGCAGTATTGAATGCCAATGCCATGTGTCACGAGCTCGCAGAGCCAGCAGTGAAACCAGTCATATCCACAACCACCAGAAAGGATTTTCCGATAGCATTAAAGTGAAGCACGTTACACTCAAACCTTCAGGTTGAAATAGGGAGACCGAAATAATTAACATCAAACACATGTAATCTTATCCATACATGCGAGATTATTGCAAGAACTAACCTTAAGTAAAAACAAAAAAATTACGAATTGGCTATTCTAACAAATGACAGGTTCATGGAGTTTCAAGAATTTATTTGACAAAGATGCCCAAGATGTCAACTATGAAATGATGGGATAAAGGAGTAGCAACAATGTTTATGGTGGACAACAAAGTAGATGTTTGTTTGAGTCTGTGGAATATACTCCATAGCATGTTATAAACAAGTCCAGTTGTTGTAATGGTCATTGTATGTACCCAGAAACTCCAAAATGTTGAATGAAATCTAAGCCTTTTAAAGGTATTTGAAAGTTCGTGGTGATCTTAAAACCACTTTGTAATGGATTGTCTTTGTGGCTGGTTGGTGGTGAGCCAATAACCATCCATAGAGCCTTAGTGGCTACAATATTTGCTCGGAGGTGGCACATTTAAGTTCTGGGTTTGCCCGGTGGTGGCAGATCGGACTTGCCTGGTGGTGGCAGATTGCCTAAGTGGCTAACGTGTACACGGGAGCTTTGTGCTCGTAGGAGTAGGTGGACTGCAGTAACACGTGGCTCACGTCTCAGATATTGGTGTGTCTAACCACAAGAGGATCAGCATACTTTTCTATCTAATAGTTGCGTCGAAGGGCGCAATTAGTGCAACTGTTTGCGATTGTTAATTGGACATGAATATTTGGCATAGAAAGGCAGTGATCTCTCTTTGTTTTGGAAGTTCTACATATGCAATTCGCCAGATGGTGGTGGATTTGTAGGTACATATATGTAGTGATAACAGTCAACAGAATCATGTATGTGAATCACTATCATGACAAGTAGTCATTAAGGGGGGGAGTTAGAAATAATTAATTCCTACTTGTCTATGGTTGTAATTCTCCATTTGAGGAGTTTGTTCCTACATAATAGGAATTTAGTTTCTCCTAGTTTAGTGTGTGGTTGAGAGAATCTCTCAACCACACTACTGTACATCTAAGATAGAATTCCTATCTTGAGACTTTTGTTTGTATAAATATGTGTATAATTTCCTTGATTAATAATAGAGATTTTGATTAGAGTTTGCTGTGTGCTAGTTTATGAAATTTATATATTTTATTTTAGGAATGGTGATATCTATATTATTATGTTATTAGCATATTAATAGTAATAAATGTTGTTGATAAAAATGATATTGATTTATTTATACAAATTATATTTATTGATGTGGTTATATTAGTTGATAGTTGATAACAAAAATGTATTAGGAGAAATAGAATATTAATATTATTAATAATAGATGATTATTGTTAATATTATTAATAACGTGTAGTATTGATAACTTATGTGGTTCATGATATTGTAACAAAGCTTATTTACAAGTTAATATATCCATAGTAAAGTGGGGTGAATCCAAAATCATGTTATATTGTAAGTATTAAGTTTACATTTGTTTATTAATTAAATTTAACTATGGTTCGAAAATTATTATTTTAATTTATATGGTAAATTCAATCTTGATTTGTAATTACTATTTATATGTAATATATTTTAATGTGATATGTATATTAAAGTAATAAAAACTAAATTATATCAAAGATATTTAGAACAGTCAGTGAAGGAGCGCGTTATTAAGGCGCTCCATAAACAAAGGTCATCGGTTCTTGTCTCGCTTATACCAAAAATCCAACATGGTTTCTGCTGGTGCGGTTCATGTCGGGTGTGATCCCCGAGTGACTTTGACAGCTTAGATGCCCCTGATTTATTGCCTCTCAGCCACAGGGTAAGCATGATTTTCACGATTCACACACTTATCAATAAAAAAAACAAAATTATAATATAACAAATTGAATTTTATTAATTTTAAGTCTTTATTATTAATTCAATCAACATTTAAAGGTATAGTAGACACTCTAACTCTCCCATACTCTGCTTTTATTTAAGACTACATTTACATTACTACAACATAGGCATGTTTATTTTCAAAAAGTGTTTCCAGAAATTTAATTTAATTATCAATACATGTTAAGTGGATGATAGAATATTTTCGAATATCCTTAATAGTAGAAACAAATCAAAGTCTAATATTTGTTTTTGAAAGTAGTTATTATTATGTCTAGCAGATATATGATGAAGTAACTGTTTTGATCCTTATTATGGATTTACCAACTATTTAATTTATATGGTTGCACTAAACTTTACGCTGATAAACATGTCTTCTTTGGAATTGGACTTCCAAAATTTTAATTTAAGTATCAATAAATGCCAATATTCTTTATTTCCAAAATAGTTATGCATTTTTTTGTCTTTTCAATTAAATTTATTAATTAAAAAAAATCATATAATTAATAACTGTAACATCGGAGTTAAACAAGGTTGCCCCCCCTCTCCCCTACCCTATTTGGCATTTACATCGATAAGCTCGAAGGCTATTTAAAGTAAGCAGGATGTGATGGCACGATCTTAGCTGGGATAGTCGTCATCCTTCTTTTCTATGCTGACAATATTGTTCTTTTGGCAAGGTGCCCATATGATCTTGATAAATAACTCAGGCTTCTTAAGGATATTTGCTCTACCATGGGTATGACTATTAACACTGACAAAACAAAAGTTATGATTATCAAATTTAAGAAGGAAACTTACGCTAATTTTATGTATGACATTAATAACTTGGAGGAAGTGTATTCTTACAAGTACCTAGGAATTGATATTCATCACAAGCTCAACTTGGACCATAGCATTGAGAAAAGGATTAATGAGGGGTGGAAAGCTTATTTTGGTCTTGAAAATAATTGTAAAAAAGCAAACCTTGTAATGTGGAATAAAATGAAGTTCCTCTTTGAAACTTTAGTCACTCCTTTATCTTATATGGCTATAAGGTTTGGGGTTGCAGCATCTCTAGAGAATCATGGAGAAAGATTGAGCAAATTCAGAAGTGTTTTATAACTTATAACTTAAAAATTAAAAGTAATACACCCTATCCTATTCTCCTTATAGAAGCAGGTATTTCCCCTATTGAGAGCCTAGCTATGATTAGGTTTCTGCTATACAAGCACAAACTCAATAACATAGACAATCATATACTTCCTAAGCTAGCTTTAAATTCTAGCCAAAACCACCTAAGGCTCAATCGGGGGTGGCATAAAGACACAAGGACCTGGTTAAACTATTGGGAGATCAATGAGAATGATGCATTACAAAACATAAATAACATTAAAGATATTCTTACTTCTAAGTTCAAAGAAAAAATGTGGTGTGAGAAAGATTTAGCGGCTAAAAGAAAATTAAGTTATTATAAGAAGGTCATCAACCCCACCGTAGAAGATCAGAAGTATATCTCTATTTTAACTAGCTCAAAGAAGAAAATTAATATACCAAAGATTAGAACGAATTCTCATGAGCTCCATAGTGAAACCGATCGTTGGGCAGTTCCTAAAACGCCATGGATGGAAAGGATCTGCCATATATGTGAGAATAGGAACACTAAGGATGAAAACCACTTCCTCTTAGAGTGCCCCACATGCCATGGATGGAAAGGGTCTGCCATATATGTGAGAATAGGAACATTGAGGATGAAAACCACTTCCTCTTAGAGTGCCCCACGTACAACCAAATTACATCTCAGTTTCACAATCTTTGTTACAATACTGACCTTCCTAGCCTTTTACAATGTCAAAATTATAGTGAACTCTAGAGGCTTCTCTCCAAGTTTTTTGAGCATAGGAATAAAATCTTAAATCAAAATAAATAATTTGTTTCTTTAGGTCCGATAGAACAATGTTTGGTCTCAGCAGACATTAACCACCATCATCATCATCCTCATAAAATGCATTATAATTTTTGGAATATCTAGCATTAATAAACCATGATATTGGACCATGATATTGTAACAAAACCTATAATCTTCCTAATAAAGTGAAATAAAACTCCAAACTAATAATTATATATTTAATGTTTATAATAAATTAATAATTTTCTAATTAAATCTTATAATCCAAATTAATAACAATAAATTAAATAAAGTAAATTTAAATCCAAAACACTTAAAAAAATACCAACCTATTATAATGATTTGAATTAGTGACTTGTAAAAATACAATGGACCCACTCATTTACCTCGTAGATTTCCAAAAAAAAAAAAAAATGTTCTTACATAAAATAAGTTTATTCAATTATATTTTATGATTTATCTTTGTCTCCTATTTACGTTTAAATTATCATTTAATTCAATTTCTTTAATTTTAAAAATAACAATTAAAATTATTAATTTAAAACATTTTGATCATATACATTTTCGGATTGAATCATATTTTATGATTTATCTTTGTCGCCTATTTACGTTTAAATTATCATTTAATTTCTTTAAATTTTAAAAAGAAAAATGAGAACTATTAATTTAAAATATTTTGATTATGTGCATTTTCAGAAATGGTTTTTGAGTTTTTATTTAAAATAAATTTATTTCATTTTATTCCATGATTTCTTTTGGTAAAGAAAAAATCCCAAATTTGTATTTATCTTTTATTTATATTTAAATGATCATTTAATTCAATTTCTTTAAAATTTGAAAAAACCAATTATAACTGTTATTTTAGAGTATATTGTGATCCTATACGGTTTCCCAAATGGTTTTCGATTTAATAAGCTAAAATTACACATTTTTTAAGATAAATATTTACACCATTTATTTCTATATGCTCGAAATTGATACTGCGAGTTATATTGTGTGCACAAAAATTTAAAGTTATATTCATTTAATTGAATTGAACGTGGGCAGCCGCGATCGACTAAAACGCCGCTGTGACTATTGTGCGATGAAGGATCGTATTTCAAATCTGCATAAACGATCAACGGTATATAAATAGAACCAGGCGTAGGTTGGTATCTGCTGGTTGTCAACATTGAAAAGCTTGGAAATGTAAACGAAGTAGACGTGACTCTGAATTCTAATATAGCAGCATGTGAAAACAACTCTTTATCAAGCGCAAGGTGGATCCCGCATTTAGCGGTGCAGCTTCGAAGATATGTTCTGATTCAATTTGAGAAGAATCTACACAATCGAGACTGACAAACGAGAATCGCCAGTGTCGTCTTTGAATTCCAACACAGTATGAACTCAGTTATTACAGTTTAAGTGTTATTACCTGTAATCGCTATATTTCTAGAACCCAAAAACCTTGTAAATTGATGAAAACCACATCCCACAAATATAGTGAATTGATGGCAACCAATACCCACCCACTAAATAGTATAGGCGCTGCAGACAGAGAGTATATGTTTATCTGTCAAAATACTCCCAATCAACATCGAAACGTAACGTAGTGGGTAGAAACAAAGGCGAGGGGTGTGCTCACATTTGGGCTTCGACTCGCTCCAACGCAGCCATAGGAAAAGGTTAACTACACCGAAGGTGGTTGATTACCTGATTTGTACACTAGTTCTGATTTGATATGAGAAGCATCTATACAACCAGACTGAGGAATGAGAACCGTTGGTGTCATTTTTGAATTCCAACAACACCGGTACAAGGAAAAACTGTGTCGCTGCAGTTTACGTGTGTTAAAATCCGTAATCGCCATGCTCCTAGATTGCAATGTCTCTTAGATGAAGGTGACAGTAAAGGCAGAGGATGCAATAAAAGACAATACCATGGGATCAAATAAATTAACATTTTCCCTCGACAGTAAATATAATATTTCTGGAATTATGGCTTCAGTAATACACTAAGGTAGTATATAGGAACCCTGAGATGAACCTAATATAATATTTCTGGAATTATGGCTTCATTAATACACTATGGTAGTATATAGGAACCCTAAGATGAACCTAAGACATATACTGCCCATGTACCATAGCCAAATAAGATAGTTTAAAACTCATAAAAGAATACAGTTTAAAACATAGTAATGCGAAGTAATAATTAAATATAAACATTCCAAAATGAGCACAACCAAAAATACTTTGGATTATGAAAGCAAAATTCATTTACAAACTAAAACTATAGATTTCAGCTACATTCACGACAGTGAAACTATAATTTTTTTATAGAGGTTTATTACTCTCTGTTTTAACAGAGTAAAGAGATTGTTTTCACACGCCCACCTATCTTCGCACCAGAGACGTGAACATATAGGCTACAAAAACAAATTAAAACTATATCTCATGACATCAACGTAACATATTCAATGCATACATCATATGACTTGCTCACAGTCAACACATGAAATTAAGTATTCAATAGTTGAAAGCTATTCATATTCACAATGTTTAAGGCGTTTTGTAGGTGAACAAAACTTTCTTTAGCCAATGGATTGGTGAAGATGTTTGCGAATTGTTTTTTTAATTTGAAATTTTGCAAAACAATTTTTTTTGTGTGATTATGTAATTTTTTAAATACCACTTAAAAGGAGGTGATTATTATGTTTGACTTAATATCCAGTGCGCTTTTATAGCAATGGGGTCCAAAAATCCATTTTTTTTAATTAGCAGTTAGCTTAAAGCCTCAACAAATATCATTTTTGTGTTCATCTCATCAAGATGATTATGGTGATATACAAATTTTCCCAAATCTGATTGCTAAAAGAGTTATAACTTTTCAATATTTTTAGTTGCCCCATCATCCCTTTGCCACATGGCAACGGCGCAACAATCCAATCAGCGTCTCACGGCCACTTGACAGGGTCGTATTAGTTGTCGACCCGTTCATGATTTGGGTCCACAACGGGCTATACAATATATCCATACTTGCAATCATACATAGATTAATCCCCAAATGTTTGCGCCGACTATATATATATTTCAATTGACATGTTATTGGTTGACGAAAATATTTTTTTATTCAGGCTTTGTTACCTAGCTCTCCTCTCTTATGTACTTGAGAGTGCTTCGAGGTTAGTCTTCCAGGCTGACCTGTAAGGTGGATCCAATCCACCCTTGTGCCAATGAATAAATAATCAAGGTCATGTGTATGCCACCATAGCTCAGGCTCACAACATTCTCCTCCTTTCGATATACACTCCATTTTATACTTCTGGGGAATAACCTTTGAGTTTACGTGTCCTAGCTAATCCATATCCCCACGCGGTAAATTCTCCCGATTGGTCCATTGACTCACCCCTTACTTAACTACTTCGACGGCCGTAATTCTACCATGGGAGTCTAGGGCCAAGTAAGCCCGACTCTCCCTTGAGTGCTACACATTGCCACCTTCGGGAGATGAACTCCGAGACAGAGATATTACCATCATTTGTGATGCATGTTTCTCTGTGGAGCAAGCCCATCTTCAACCCTTTTTTTTTGCGATAAACCTTCCACATGGTTATTAGGCTCCCTCACACTAGCCAATACGAGGACTCTGACTCACCCCGACCTTATCCACCTTACAGGCTAGCCAGTGAGCTTCCTCTCTCCCTTACATGGACATTTCTGAGCTTCCAGGACGTAACCTTTGGGCTTACGTCATCTCGGTTTTCTCATTGGTCGTTGATGTCTCCCGCTAATTCCCAGTCGCTAATCATATGAACTATAGCTCTTGGTCTAGCGTTATGGTCATATGGTTAGAAACCAAGCTTTCAAGTTGACCATCATGCTGCCTGATAACTCATCCAATATCGTGGATAAGACTAAGAGGCCGAGGATAAGAGAAAGGGTCTTCCTCCTTCTCTGCAATTATGTGCACAGTGCACATACACTTAGTAGAAGTTACGATGGTTCTCTAATAGCTTGGATTTGCACCAAAGCTTGATTATTGTCGATAAGTTTTTACTAAGGCACCAACTAGTGTTATTCCTCCCTAGCTTACAACAGAGTCACTATCTCAAATATTGATATCAACTCCTTCCTCACATTGTGATAAATGTTTTTGGAATTCATTTCAGCCATTAGTTTCTCTTCTAACCTCATGCATTATGGGACACGTGTTATAACTCTATTTGTGACTCCAGTGTTTTGAGTAATTTCTCATAATTATTTTATTATTATTTCATAATTATAAAATACAAATTATTTCATAATTGAGAAAAAAAACTCATAATTAAGAAAAAAATTCTTAGTGAGTTAAGAAAAGCTCACAATTGACCACTAAACTTGTCCATGACTTGTAATTACTTGGTTCACATCCCATTAATTCTATCCATTAGTTGTATCTACCCATTTCACATGCCATCAAATGTAACTTCTCATAGCCCTAGGTGTCTAAGTACATCCTCCTCAATTTAGAAAAAAAAACTATATATAAAGACCCTGTGAAGAGGAAAACAAAATCAATAAAGAAGATAACTCAAATATGCTGGTGCATTTCCACCCAAACTTCTTTTCATGTGAGGTGAGCCCTATCTTATAATAATTTGAGGGAAGTTTCATCCAAGGATCAAGTAGGTCTTCATTTATACACAAAGGTATAATATATTTTTGCTAATTTGATTAATGAAAATATTTGCAAGTTCTCTCCCACGCATTTCATGTCTTTATATATGTATGCGGTATTGATTATTGCTAGTGCATGGTAAGAAAAAAACATCATCTTGTTTGGATATGTTTGTGTCTATGGCATTGGATCAAGAAGCTAGGAGAAATATCTTCCGGTTGAAGCAGAGTCTCCAAAGTTGAAGTTGTTCACAAGTTCTGCAAACTTCACCAATCTACTAGGTTTTTAGGTATACCTCTTCTATGTTATTTTTTGAGATAAACAATATGTATTTGCTTTAAGTCTTTGTAATTCATGTACACTTTTCCAAACATTGTTTAACAAAAGGTTTTTAGGTGTGAGCCTTCTATCTTACTTGTTGAGATGAATAGTATGTATTTACTTTTAAGTCTTTGTAATTCATGTACACTTTTCCACACATTGTTTAACAGATATAAGGGAAAGATCATTGGAGCAATAGCTTCTTACTTTCCTAGAATATCTAAAGGTAATAAAACTAGGGATAATTTTGAAGACTCTACTTCAATTTTGGAGAATTAGAAAAACCATAATTTAATAAGACCTGTCAAGAGAATATCGATATATAAATAATGCTTGAAATAATTAGATTAATTGTTATAGAATTTGTCTTCAATACAAATCATTTCTTCATACTCTTCAACCCCACCAATATATATAATTATAATTATAATTATAATTATAATCCATCATGAAGAATCATCCAGAATAATTAAATCTATTTATGCATTAAAAATATATAAATAATAGAAATTCACATTTTTGCTTGCAACGGTATAAAGCGGCGATTCCCATAACTAATAACCACTTCCAGTAAGATTTAGGTTACGAGAGAATTTCTCTCTTTAAAAATTAATATCTCTAACTTCGTGAAAAGGTCCATCTATGAATAATTATCCTAACCTCTATCGCGACAACAAAAGAAACAGTGAACCCAAGTTTACGTGGGCCTTCGCTGGTTGTAAAACATTGAAAATCCTGGAAATATGAACAAACGTTAGAGGTGTAAGCGTCTGAAGACAGTTCTTCGTAATTAAATTTGGTCCATGAATTCATGAGCCGGTTCTGGTCGATACAAATGGCCACTGCCTGATTGGATACGCAAACAAATGGCCACCATCTCATTTCACAACTTTTGAAAGAGAAACGCTAGGCCGGTCACCTTTGAATTCTCCACACACTCTCTAAGAAGGGAATATCTCTTTCCACGTTTACCACGTTGCTGGCTCGTAGCGAGAATAAAACAGAGGCTATGGCCTGTCTCACACTTTGGAAGTTTATTCTCTCCGATACCACCGCCACCGAGCGAAAAGGTGGACTTCAGCGAAGGGTGTGCAATTCACCAATTTATATTTAAAACGCGCCTTTATTAGCTGGCGGGACGAACAGAAATTGTCACATTGTTTACAGCCGTCTAATTGTCACACCACCAAGAAACGTCAAACATGGCTCTCCTGCGTGACCGTGAAACCTACGCCTCTCCTCCTCGCTTTCTTATAACAAAGCATCGGATGTCCCTCATTACCTCACGACCTCCCTTCGCCCTGCTTCCTTTCTTATAGTCATAACGCCTTCCTCCTTCTGCAATCGTCCGTTATTTTCCTATAATCGAAAGGCTTTGGCCTAACTGATTACCTCATAATTTGTATTGCCATCATGATTCCTTCCTTAAAGGCCTCCACAAAATCAGGAGGTCTCATCGCTTGGCATCCAAACACATACGCAAATACAAAAAATCAGACACCATTCTTACCAACCTACACCAATCCCAATTTCAGAGGCAGCAACAAGAAGAGTAGGATGCAGTCATGGAAAAGAAACACTACCTGTATCCGTTGTCATTCTACTTCTGAGAAACGAATCCCGCAAGGATCTATGTATCGTCGCCAATTGCTCCTGGCATCCACATCATTGCCCTTGAACCCCCAACAAATGATGGCGGCTATGCCGCCTCCTCCAGATTTCACCAATTATCATAAGCTGGCAAACGCTGTGCACGAAGCCGAAAAATTCAAGAATGCGCCACACGGCAGCCAGAAAATTAGTGACGTCTTCTACTGGCTCAGATCTCCGGAGTCATTAAAGCCTCCAAACAGCAAGAGCCCAGATGAGTTTTCTGGCGTAGCTGCAGTCCCTCCTCGACAACGTAATCTACGAAAAGGAAGTCGTTACAGCTCGCGTAAGAAGACCAGCGGCATTGAAGCGGACGAAAGATAAGGAAGAGCAGCTGGTATTAGAAGGAATAGAGGTAACAAATGAAAAGCCCTTGTGCTTCCACGTGTATATCATATTAGGGCAAGAAGAGGATAATGATGAAGAAGAAGAATTATACTTGGCCACATTCACTCACATGCCTCCTCCCCAAAAGCAGCAGAGGCGCCAAAATAGCAAACGAGATTTTGAGCAGAAAAGAGTGAGGAGGTGTTGTTTGAGGTTGGGAATGGATGACACGTTAACCCATCGATCTCTTGGTGCACATCAAGCGGAGAGTGTTACTGTAAAATTGGTTCCCACATTCAAAGTCGACGACGATCCCATCAAATTCTCAAGCATTTTCATAGACTCGACCTAAATGCGGATGTTCATCATGCACATTTAATACTGTATAGTCCTCTTCCATTTATTCAGAAATGCAGAATTTTGTTAGAATTTTTTCTGCAACTTCCAGGAATCTCAAATTTCAATGCAATCAGTGTGCATTGAGGATGTTAGTCATACACATTGAACTCTGTATAAGTCTCTTGAATTCAATAAGAAATGCAGGATTTTGTTGTTAGTCATAGACATTGAACTCTGTATAAGTCTCTTGAATTCAATAGGAAATGCAGGATTTTGTCAGTATAATTGCCAAACATTTTAAATTCCATTTTAAGTTACAGAACTATTAAAATACAGATACAGATTTAGCTGAAGAATATTTACTGAAAAGAAAAATTGGAATGAAAATTGAATTTAGTTACACAATATTGATTTTGAAAACCAATACATAAAACAACTAAACTAAATTTAGTTATACATATAAAATCAAATACACACCCCATGTAAACACAGTTAATTTAATCAGAATTAAACTCAAGCTAATTAAAACTAATAAAATCAAATACACACCCCATGTAAACACAGTTAATTTAATCAGAATTAAACTCAAGCTAATTAAAACTAACTGAATACATATATACCAACACAAAACATACCCGCACAAAACATGTAATATTTTAATATATTAAAAATGCAATCTAATAAATCGTAACACATCAGTTTTCTAATTAATTGGAGATGCAGTTTAATGAATCCTAACCTATCAGAATGTAAATAACCATGGTATTTTTTTCCTGGAAATCAAAACGAGAACCAATGATTATTTTTACTAATATTTATTTGACAGTTTAAATTTTTCTGAGTATTTCATAGATATTTTTAACAATAGCTTTCCTTGTGGAAATGAAACTAATGACTATTTTACTCACATTTATTTCATGGTTTAAATTTTTGATTTATGACTAAGAGAAATCAAAATTTTAAGATTTTTTTATGTATTTGAAAAAAAAATTTAAAAAAAACTCTTAAATTTAAAAAAATCTAATTACTTAAATTATTTAAAAAATTATATTTTATATCTTGAAATATTATATTTTATATTTTTATTTTAAATATATATATTTAAAAACATTTATCTTAATATAATTATTAAAATATTTAAGTATATTTTTATTTGAAATTATTATATTTTTATTTTCAAAGAATATATTTTTATGAACAAGTCTATTCAGGTATTTTTGGTTTGAATATGGGCAAAAAAAATTCAACAACTATTGCAGAAGAGTGTTTAAATCATGTTTTTGAAAGTGGCAATGACTGTCACTTTTGATCTGAAAATGAGCAAAAAAATTTCAACAAATCTTGCAGTATTTAAATCATATTTTTGAAAGTAGAAATATATTCAACACCATAAAAAACTTCTAAATTCCCAAAATTTTAAAATTTAATGAAGTTAAATAACTTTAACTTAGATTTACAAAAATTCCTGCAAAAATTTATTAAAATATCACTTAAATTTTCATGATTTTCAGAAAAAAACAATATATTACTTTTATATCATTCTCATTTATATTCTATTTATTCCCTTTATTTATTATTAATATATAACGTACTTTTCATTTTATATTCATTTTATTGTATTCGTTTTCTCCTCATTTTATCAATAAATTTTGCACCTTAAGTTTTTTAACAAAAGATTTATGCATGCATCAAAATATCAAAACATTTATCAATAATAACTATATATTATTATGTAAATGCAGTGGAAGAATACTAATATTAAAGGAAAAACAACAAATATCAAACTGATTGAGGAGAAGCCTGTCGAGAGAATCTCAATACATTCAACATATGCCTTTTCGTTAAAGTTCAAACTACTTTTTTTTTGTTTACATGGCATAATAGACTGTATAAAGTTAGAACAGTTTATTAAACCGACCTACACATCAAAACAGGTTGCTTTCGTGAAGCACTACGCTGAAAGTGTCCTGTACCGTGGGTAAGATGCCAACGCGGCCTCAACCAGTTTTATTGGCCACATGAAGCACTTCGAAAGTTGACGTCCTTCTACCAAATTTTCTCCCATTAAGAAGGTTGGTATATATATATTTTAACATTTTAGTTATTTTTGTTCTTTATTTTAAATATAGTTAAATTAGAGTAAAAATGTTGAATTCATGTTAGTGATAAAGTTTAGAATTTGATCAATATTAATTGGTAAACATTTAATTTGTGCAATTAAATAATAAGGTCTTGACTTTAATGTATGTGCAAACATAGTTTTGCAGAATTACAATTTATTCACCTTAACAATAAGATTTTGTTTTGGTGGGTATCGACAACTTTTGCATACTTATTTCCACACCTCATGATTTTTTTTGACCCCAAAGCCAAAACAAATAGAAACATAGCAAGTTGAGGTCAATTCCGGATCAAGGTTCTAGCTTCCATTATTAAGTTTATGACATGTGAGCTCTCCTTTCCAGTTTTCCATGTTGTAACATATGGTCCACAATAACATAGGACAAAGAAATATTATTTATAAATTAGTTGACTTGAAAGCAATTGCATTATATATATATATATATATATATATATATATATAGATAGTATGGCAATTGATTATATATATATATATATACTCACAAGCATGTAACATGCACATATCACAAAACTTTAACTACCAAGGACCTTGGAAAAGTAGTTTCTCAGACGGAAAAGAGTTTGTCCATGTCCAGGGTAGTTTATCTATATATACCTCTTATGTATACAATTGTTTTCTATGCAAAGATGTATAGAGATTGTATCGAGAAGGTGGGTACGTTGTGTTTTTATTGCATAAACACAAGATTGAAAATGGACAAATTTATTCAAAGAATCGAGGCTTATAATAAATAGATACCATTTCTTAGCATGTGGGGAATTTTTCCCACATTGAACGTGCGCTCAACAAATCAAGTGCTAATTAAATGTTAAGAGAGGAGAGCTATTTTTACTCTATTGAATGCAAAGTTCATGGTTTGGTTGTCCAATTTTCTTTAAATAATGGGAGGTTTCTTAATTGTAGCTAGAGTGATTAGATGTTTGTCATAAATATCTAGCCTATAACCAAAATTCTAGTATCACAATAATGATACATTATATTTATAGAAATAAATATTGAAATACAAAATGATAACCAATTAAATACAAGAAAAACTAAATAATAATTTTAAAAATAAATATATATTCTTTTATAATATTAACTTTAAAAAATGCTATTGGATTGAATCAAATAACAATCAATGTAATACTTGTTTAAATTTGAATTTGATAATTAATTAAAATGTATTTTATAAAGTTTTCTAAATAGTAATTGTTTAAATTATTTATGAAAAAGAATAGGATTTATAATTTTGATAAACATCTCATAACATAATTTTAATGAACATCTCATAACAATGGGATGTGGACAACAACCTCATTACTCCTATGATAGCAATAACAGCCTAGCATTTAACATCAATATTGTAGAGCAGTGGTACACTATTGCATTAAAAATAATAGAATAGAAAAAAGTTATCGCAAAATAAGAAGATAGTCATACTAATATAAATATATATAAATTATGAAGTTGCAAAACAGAAATGTCCAATAATTTATATATAATATAAGTATGATATTATATGATATATATATATATAATATAATATATATATATATAATATATATATATATATATAATTTTATAAGGTTAATTTAGATAAACATATTTGATTTTTTAGGTCAAATTGCATCTAATAAGGAATAATACTAAGGTGAAGATAACTAAGTTTTGGGAATTGTTATTTTTATAACAAGAAGCCGATAAGGCATGTAAGTGCAATTTTTAACATAAAAAATTAACATGTATTGTTTTAGTTTCTTTTTTTATAAATTTTATATAAGACCCTAAAAATTTTATAGAAGAATTAATAGTGCATATATATATGAATGAAAAACCAAAATCATTGTTATTGCAATACAAGTTTTGTATTGGTAATATATGAACTAAACAGCATTCCTAATTATAATGATTTTGTGCATGATTATAGCTTTTAATCTATTCAACAAATGTTTAGAAATGTGTAAATGTGCTATTATTATTACATGAAATTAAGACGGATAGTCAAATTAAGAAAAAAAAATAGAAAATAAAGTAAAAATTTCATAATAAATGCATGTTTGAGATTTTTTTCTTTTAAGAATGATATTCAAGAAACCATAAACTTATTACATAAAATGTCTATAAACTTTATTTCAAAAATGACATTTACTATTGGAAATAATAAATTTAAATAAAAAACAAATTAAAGGATTTAATGAAATTTTGTATAAATAGAATAAATATTCTTCAATGACAAAATAATCTAAGAGTTTAGTTTAAGAAGTTGTTACTAATGAAGAACTTGAACTTAAGTTAACTCATTCACATTCAATTTCAAAGCTTTGTTTACTCAAAGAAAAAAATACATTGACATTGTCAATAAGTTTTTAATCGAATCAAAAGGAGAAGCATATATCAATTTGAAAACAAAAGTAATATAAGAAGCTTCCTTTCACTCTTTCTATACATGGAATCAAATAATATCAATTTGAAAACAAAAGTAATATAAGAATCTTCCTTTCACTCTTTCTGTACATGGAATCAAAATGAAATTTTTCAGATTAAAAGGGAAATCGACAACACTGCAACAAAACATTTTTTTCAAAATTTCAAGGTTCAATAGAGCCTTTAACAATGTTTCAAAATGTGAAATAAATTAACAGTTGCAAGAATAAAACTAGAAAGATATCATCCTTTAGTGGGTGACATGGATCGTTCAAGTGAGTCTTTTAACAATGTTTCAAAATGTGAAAGAAATTACCAATAAAACAATTTAAAAGAAAATAGTAAATAGTTGCAAGAATAAAACTAGAAATAGATCATCCTTTAGTGAGTGACATAGATGGAGAAGACTAATTGAAATATTTAAACTAAGAATAAATTATTAGAAGATTATCCAACTCAGCAAGCTCCTTTTGCCTTGACATGACACAACACATACTTCCAACACATGCAATAGCTGAATAATTTGTTTGGTCCAGACCTTGGTGCTTTGATATTCAGTGAAGGGCTCAATGATGATGATGAAAACTGAGGAGACCCCCTCGCTGGAAACGAAGTCAGGGACTCTTCATTTTCAAGATTTCTTCAACTCCGATCCTGGGACCTGTGGGTTATGGGCCCACGAAGTCATTCTAAGACTTCTCCCAGTCTTCTCAACATAACTGCGCAGCACTTCCTAATGATCCAACCACAAGAAACTTTCGCCAAGCAGCACAACCTGGGTTTTCTTCAAAAACCGCCACACCTATTTCCTCAACTGAGTCAGCAACTCCTACGGATCGTCATCATCAGACAAGGAAAGGATCTGCTTCATGATAGACTTACATTTCCCAGAAATCACAGTAGGCTCTTCTGGAGTTATCTTCTTCTCTGCCACTTCCAATTTCTGGCCGACCGCAGTCCAGCTCGGATCAGACAAATCCATCCCGTATGCATAAAACCCCAAGCCATTTATTATAAACAGTAACATCTAGTTTAAAGCCAACTTCAATCGTTCTGCCAAAGATCTTCAAGGCGTCTTCTAGTTTAGCCAATTTTGAAAACTCTTCGATCCGCATTGCATATGTGACCTCGTCAGGAGCACGCCGTTCTGCCACCATCTCGTCAAACAACCTCTCGACATCTGTGATCATCCCCTCTCTGAAGTACTTATGCAACAGCGTGTTATATACCACAGCCTCTGGCACGCATCCCTGAAAAACTATTTTTTTTTGCAGAGATTCAACGATTTCGTCCTACATTTATGTCTTTTTTCCATTGTGGGAAAAACTCGGCTCAAATTCGCTTCGAAGCTTTATAAGCTTGAGGGTTTTGACCCTGGTCCAGTCCTTGGACTGCTTCTTCATCGGACTTCACCCTTTTGGGCCAGTGATCATAACCACGACCATCCTCGTCTGCAACGGCCTGCTGCACCATGACGATATCTGCACCCTCAAATTTTCTGACAGACGAATCACCTTCTTCATCTTCGCTTGGCAACATACTCTCCGACGGCTTTGTCTCATCCTTTACAATCCTCTGTCCTTTTATTCAACTCCAAGTTCCTCTTCCAGCTTACGCCAAATGCTCCCGGTGATTTCTTGCTTGGAAACAATTTTGATTTTACTGTTATATCAGTGGCTTTGTGAGTGAATCACGTGGCTCCCATCGACCATGGCTCTAGAAATAATAAAACAAAAACGTTGGCAACTAATTCAGGGAAAACAAGAAATATACAGAGACACAAGTTAACATAAAACACATTTTTTTTATGTATAAATTCATATTACAATTTTAAGGCATCTCAGCCTTAATCTAGATTTTCTCTAGCAACTACATTGTGCCTTCTCTCTCACACTCACAGGTTTTTTTCTTTCTTTCTTGATCCCCCTTTTTCACTCATGAATCTTTCACTTTTTATTACACATGCATATAGTTTTTTTTAACTGATTTTTAACTAAAATTAGTTTCTTAACCGAATCTTGTTCAAGATTGGCCTGGGTGTCCATATGGTTGTCCAGCTGTCCTCTTTCTCTAACTTCCTTTCATTGAGGTGTCCAGATGCTCCTGCATCAGACTCCCGAGGTACAAAAAATTATGACCTCCTGGTCATATGCTTTTCTTTGTCGCTTTTCTTTGTCATTAGCAATTCTACCCACTATTTCACTTCTTCAGTGGAACTGCCTTCTGTGAGTTGCAACCAAACCTCTGCCATAGCAAGTCCTCCTTGCTACCAGATGCCCTACCAAGCTTCTCTCCTGAGCTTAGTCCTCTTCTCGGCATCTCCGTGGTTCTCTCCTCTCGAACCAATTGAGCACTTCTGCTCCAGGTTTGCTGCAATCTTCACCTTCACAAAAAAACAAACTGTACCTCTTCTTCCTGGTACCTCTTTTCTTTTCGCATGCAAAAACTTCTCCGCAGGAAATCTTTCCCGCTCTGATACCACTTGATGAAAACTGAGGAGACCCCCTCGCTGGAAACGAAGTCAGGGACTCTTCATTTTCAAGATTTCTTCAACTCCGATCCTGGGACCTGTGGGTTATGGGCCCACGAAGTCATTCTAAGACTTCTCCCAGTCTTCTCAACATAACTGCGCAGCACTTCCTAATGATCCAACCACAAGAAACTTTCGCCAGACAGCACAACCTGGGTTTTCTTCAAAAACCGCCACACCTATTTCCTCAACTGAGTCAGCAACTCCTACGGATCGTCATCATCAGACAAGAAAAGGATCTGCTTCATGATAGACTTACATTTCCCAGACATCACAGTAGGCTCTTCTGGAGTTATCTTCTTCTCTGCCACTTCCAATTTCTGGCCGACCGCAGTCCAGCTCGAATCAGACAAATCCATCCCGTATGCATAAAACCCCAAGCCATTTATTATAAACAGTAACATCTGGTTTAAAGCCAACTTCAATCGTTCTGCCAAAGATCTTCAAGGCGTCTTCTAGTTTAGCCAATTTTGAAAACTCTTCGATCCGCATTGCATATGTGACCTCGTCAGGAGCACGCCGTTCTGCCACCATCTCGTCAAACAACCTCTCGACATCTGCGATCATCCCCTCTCTGAAGTACTTATGCAACAGCGTGTTATATACCACAGCCTCTGGCACGCATCCCTGAAAAACTGTTTTTTTTTGCAGAGATTCAACGATTTCGTCCTACAGTTATGTCTTTTTTCCATTGTGGGAAAAACTCGGCTCAAATTCGCTTCGAAGCTTTATAAGCTTGAGGGTTTTGACCCTGGTCCAGTCCTTGGACTGCTTCTTCATCGGACTTCACCCTTTTGGGCCAGTGATCATAACCACGACCATCCTCGTCTGCAACGGCCTGCTGCACCATGACGATATCTGCACCCTCAAATTTTCTGACAGACGAATCACCTTCTTCATCTTCGCTTGGCAACATACTCTCCGACGGCTTTGTCTCATCCTTTACAATCCTCTGTCCTTTTATTCAACTCCAAGTTCCTCTTCCAGCTTACGCCAAATGCTCGTAGTCGTTAAGGCTGTAGTTTGCAGAATTTCCTTTAGTCGCCCGCTGATTTCTTGCTTGGAAACAATTTTGATTTTACTGTTATATCAGTGGCTTTGTGAGTGAATCACGCGGCTCCCATCGACCATGGCTCTAGAAATAAAACAAAAACGTTGGCAACTAATTCAGGGAAAACAAGAAATATACAGAGTCACAAGTTAACATAAAACACATTTTTTTTATGTATAAATTCATATTACAATTTTAAGGCATCTCAGCCTTAATCTAGATTTTCTCCAGCAACTACATTGTGCCTTCTCTCTCACACGCACAGGTTTTTTTCTTTCTTTCTTGATCCCCCCTTTTTCACTCATGAATCTTTCACTTTTTATTACACTTGCATATAGTTTTTTTTTTTAACTGATTTTTAACTAAAATTAGTTTCTTAACCGAATCTTGTTCAAGATTGCCCTGGGTGTCCATAGGGTTGTCCAGCTGTCCTCTTTCTCTAACTTCCTTTCATTGAGGTGTCCAGATGCTCCTGCATCATTGTGTGTCTAAATTTGAGCCTAAATTCGCATCTGATTAGGCATCATTTTTTACATCCAATATGGCATCCTTGGTTTCACCTTTTTTCGGCCCCAT
>APFE030752282.1:9582-34468 GCA_000404065.3 Pinus taeda
TTAGGTCTAGGGGTTTGCTCTCACTCTTTTCAAAGTTGCCCAAATGCCAATTTATGTCACTATTCAGCTGATTCTATCATCATTCATAGGGTTTTTATTATCATCTCAGTGTCTAATGAGTCATTTTACACCTTGTTCATGCTTCAGTTGCACCTAGGTAAGGTCATTTCCCTCTCCTAGGGTTTTGAAGGCAATTTCTCTTGGACGTCAAATCATCGGAAAAACTTGTTTCCTGATGTTCATACACCTTCCCCTATCCTTAAAGTACCTTAACAAATGCTTCCCATCACTGAGATTCCCCACATTCCTCATTTTCGCACAAACCCTAGTTTCTTGCCACAACTTGGCAATTTTCTAGGCTAGGCCTGTGTTTTTCCCTTTTGGACCTCTTCCCCTCACTCAATCTTTGAGATTCCACTTTCCCCTACTTCCTAACATCTCTCCCTACTTCCAAAAATTTCTCCAAGAATTTAGAACCCCCTTACCCTCTTCATTTCGCTTCATTTCGACAAAATTCCTTATTTCACACATCGGGATAAGTTTCACTCAAAAGATGTTTCAGAGCAATCAAAGATGAATTTTGAAAAACTGAGAGAGGTTTTTGTCCAAAACATGCCAAAGAAGAAAAAAATCCTTCACGTTTTACACAGGTGTCATGGTTTTAGAGAAATGTCAAAAATATCGTTTCCTCAGGAGAATGAATGCACCTCCGAAGTGACCTTGTCAAAATCACGATTTATCCTAGCATGGTTGGCCCAATGACTTGCTTGATGCATCAAATGATAACTAGACACAAATATCTGTCAAATGAGATATCATGAGCTCAATTTGGAGTTGAGTAAGGCATTCAAAAGTGGACTGTAACAGCACTCTGCCTTGAGGCAGCCTCATTTGGCAAATTTTGACCAGTCTTGGAAGATTTGATTTTTGACAAGGCAAATGAACTCCAAATTGAACAATTCTAGTTGGGTTTGAAAGTAGACGCAAAGGCCTTTCCAACAAGCTATCCTGTGCCCAATTTGGACACTAGGAAGTTCCCCAAAATTAGGCTGAAAGGCGTGCGGCGCATCAGGCAAGTTTTCACAGTGTAAAAATACACTGGCGCGGCGCGTTGGGCAGGCGCGCGGCGCATACAGCCAACAAGCCGAAAAACTTCAAATCTTGCTCCAAATAACCATTGAATTGATTGGATTGGCCAGGTAGGGTCGACATCCCACTGTTTCATCCATTTGTGTGTTATGTGATGGTGGTTGATGGTTCCAAATGTTTGAAACAAAACATCCAAACCCTACCTCTAAAAATCCTCAAGCCAACTGCTATTAAGGGTTGCACATTCATCATTTTGTTACCAAGGCTCCCCCTCCATCACATTATTCCCTTTTTCCATCATTCCCGTCTCCCTTATACCATTTCCCCTTGAATGTTATTGTTCTCTATCCCCTAAACTTACTAAACCCCTATCCCCAATTCCCTTCCACCCACTGCCAAATGCACAAACCCCAAACCCTAACTTATATAAACCTCCCAAACCCTCCTACATTTTCCTAAACAAAATATATCCTGATATCCCCTAATCCCTTCATATTTCCCCTTCCTAACAGTCCCTTGTTGCATTTTTCCCCTTGGTGGCAGATTTCAATCATATCACAACAGCAGTCCAACATAGTTTTGTGACCAGCATTCACTTCTCCAAGACAGTGTTCATAGCATCAATCATGTCATCTGATCATTCATCTGACTATGAGGTGGAAACCCAAAGCGACTCACCCATGGAAGAAAATGCACCCCGGAGGCCTCATAGAAGTGGAAAAACATCTATGAAGACCGGCAGGATGCCCAAAGAAGCCTAAATGAGATGACACCGATTGATCGAGAATCAATGCTCATCCGGGTGAACACTCACTTGGAAAAGTTGTTAGCGAAGGCAAACAGCGACAAGGACATGCTTTGCCACATGAAGACTCACTATTGGGCTCGCATGCATGTTTGCAAAGCGAGAATGAAGGTCCTCAAAAGGCATTTGAGCAAAGCACAAAAACAACGCAAAAGGCCTGATCCGCTTCAAGTTTTGGCCGAGGCTTCACTAGTTGAGCATGATACATGATAGAGGGTCTTCACTCCAATTTTGGGAAAAATTTGAGAAAATTTTGTACCATTGTCTTCAAAATTTTTGGCTTGCAAAACAGGTTTTTGGTTTCTATTGTGTCGCACTCAGGTCACGCGGACCCACAAAATGGAGAGTGTCCAAATCACAGGTGGCTTACATTTTTGGATTTTTCATGATGAAATACACATGCTCAGCAATTTCCAAGGCATTTCATCAAGTTTTGGGTGATCAAAAGCTCAAGAAACATCATGAAAATCACCTTTCTGCCACTTTTTGCACCAGCAGGAAGTACTTCTGGGAGAATCCACTTTTGGAGGGTCAAATGGAGACCAAATTGGAAAATTCTACTTGGGTTGGAAAGTAGACATCCTGGCCTTTCCAAAAAGCCAACCTGAGCTTAATTTGGATGCCGGGAAGTGCCCCAAAAGTAGCTGCAAAAGTGCGCGGCACACAGGGCTCAGGCGCGCGGCGCACACGGTGTTTTGACTCAGTTTTCCTCCTCAGCTCAGCGAATCAAGCCAGTTTCACCTGTTTCGACTTGTGATGGGATTTTTCACCTTCCTTGATGTAATTATTGGATATTTATTTTGTTATGACACTTATTTACCTATTCTAGATGATTCATTCATAAAATAGCAAAAATGTAATGAATGAATTGGTTTCCTAGCTTAGAGAGGCAAGTTGTTTTGACTGCCTAGATTGTAGTGCTTAGTTTAGAATTGGTTGAGACAGCTCCTAGGATGATGAGCTCAACCCCTAGAGGCAAGGGAATTGTTAGCTTGCCTATATTATGTATTTTCTTAGTCATTTTCAGGGTTGGACTCTTGGGATAGCTTGATACTATATTGTACATATTTTATCAGCATTTTTGGCAAAGGAAAGACCAGGGTTTTGCAACACTATTTGGGATCCATGTGGCTTTATGTCTTGATGGTGTGTTTCTCTCAGTACTTGTAAGTTTTGTATGTGCATCATTATCTCTATTGAATCTTCTCTTATTAAGAAAATGAAGTGTTAAGGTAGAATCCATGAAATTGATATGCTCTGCCTTTAAATTTGTTTAATATTCTATGTTTTCTTCAGTATAAGGAGAATCCTTGAGACCCCTTGCTCTCCTTAGCCTCTCACCGGTCTGATATATCCATTTCACCTGCTTTAAGGCATCAAAACAATCGCCTATCTTGCCCCAAGTGGAACTTCTTTAAAAACTGTGCCTCATCCCCGCACCCAAAATTGTCTTTCCCTTGATTTCAACAAAATCATTAAAGATCAATTCTAAACTCTTTACACTTCATACCTAGCCTAAAATTAGTCATCAATTCGTTCATCTCGAGCCTTTTCTATTATCTTTTGCCGAGTTTGACCTGGAGAGAGCCCTCTCCTGTCCTCGTAGGGCTAGCTACGAGGCCGAGCGTGGTTTGATGTGGCCTTGAGTCTTGCCTTATTTTAGCCTAAGGAAAATTTGAGCGCTAACACATGGAATGAAATGTGCCATTTTGGTGAAATGATGCACCACCACGATGATGGAATCAAATCCCTATTGTGTCTTCAGCAGGTCTAAGACAAAGTCTAAACTAAGAGAGTCCCATGGTCTATTCGGAATAGGTAAGGGAGTATACAACCCTTTGTTTTGGTTGTGTCCCTTTGCAAGCTGACACACTTTGCATCTAGTCACAAACCTCTGTACATATTTGCACATATTTAGCCAATAGTAAAAGTGACTCAATTGATCCAAGGTCCTTTCTATGCCAAAATGTCCAGCCAAACCTCCATTATGCTTTTCTTGGATTAAGTTCTCTCTCATAGAACATTCAAGAATACACAACTACCCTCCTTTGAACAACAACCCTTCCTACATATTATAGTCCAGCCATGAATTGTTGTCTCTCAACAATGGATTTTGGCCAGCTTCATAAGCTTCCTTAAAATCTGCATCTGCCTCATATAAGTCCTTATGATGTTCAAATCCTAATACTTATATCGTACTTTCCTGTAGGATCAAATTGCTCATGCTTAAAGCATTTGCCACTTTGTTGGCTTGACCACTGATGTGTTTCAACACAAATGAAAAACTTTGCAAGTACCCCACCCACTTCACATGCTTATAGTTCGGCTTATGCTACTGTATAATACACTACAATACAAAATTGTCTAAAAACAAGACAAATTCATTGGCCAAAAAATAGTGTCTCCAATGCTTCAACGCTTGAACCACTACTTAAAATTCCTTGTCATAAGACATGTACTTCTCCCTACTTTCATTTAGTTTCTGAGAAAAGGTAGGTTACTGGCTTGTCCTCTTGGATAAGTACTACACGACTGGCTGTCCCACTGGCATCACAGTGAACTTGAAAAAGTTTGTTAAAGTCTGGTAATTTAAAAATCGATTTATTAGTAATTTTCCTTTTGAGCAGGTGAAAAATATTTTCTGCCATTTCTGTCTAATGGAAAGGCTGATTTGTCTTCTTAATGGTGTCGAGCATGGGTGCACAAATCCCACTGAAAATTTTAAACAATTTCTGATAAAAACTCACCAATCGATGAGAACTCCATACCTCAAACAAACTTTTGGGGGATGGCTAGCTAACTATGGTTGTCACCTTTTCTGGATCCATTTTTAGTTCATTTTTGGAAATCACAAATCCCAAATAAATTAATTCTTTCTTAAAAAAAGAACATTTCGAAAATACATACCTCACATGTCAAAAATACTCTTCCTTCGTCTTGCTAAATATAAGTATATCATCTAGATATACAATCACAAATTTTCCAATGAATTCCTTCAGCGTCTCATTCATCAACCGCATGAATGTGCTAGGGGCATTGCTCAATCCAAATGGCATAACCAACCATTCGTACAAGCCTTCGTTAGTCTTGAAAGTTGTCTTCCATTCGTCACCTTCTCGAATTCTGATTTGGTGGTAGCCACCTTTCATATGTATATTTGAAAAGTACACTGCTCCAGTCAAGCAATCCATCATATCATCCATTTGAGGTAAAGGGAAACTGTACCTGATAGTAAGCTTGTCAATGGCCTGGGAATCTATGCACATTCGCCACTCATCTCCTTTCTTGGGAGATAAAATAGTTGAAACTGCACAAGGGCTTAAGCTCTCCCGAAATAGTCCTTTATCCAACAACTCCTGCACCTACTTCTTGATTTCTTCATTATCCTTCAGACTCATCTGGTAGGCAGCCTTGTTTGGAAAACTGGCTCCTGGAATAAAATCAATATGGTGACTAATGTTGTGCTTCGGTGGTAATTTGTCAGGTAGATCGTCTACCACAATATCACTAAACTGTTGTAGCATGTCCTGTATCTCTTTAGGTAAGTCGGTGACTTCACTATGGATCAATACTAGTTTTGGCCTTTGTACAACTGAATACTTCACCTCATCATCTTCCAATTGTCACATAAACTCTTTTCTGCCTAACAGTGGTGCTTTTGTCCCACTGGTTTCTATAGCATCCTCTTCCTTCATGGGCACTAGGGTATGCTTCATCCCATCTTTAACAAACTTGTAATAGTTTGTTGCCCCACCCTGGGTGACCTTCCTATCATATTGCCATGGTCTACCCAACAGAATATGGCACATGTCCGTAGGCATTATATCGCAAGTCACCTTGACCTTGTACTTGACAATATGAAACTCTATTTCACACTGCTCATTGCCCAGCAGTTGATGGCCTTTCTCCAACCACGAAACCGTGTACGGAGTTGGGTGCTTCAACCTATTCAAACCCAATTTTCCCACCATTTTAGTATCTACTCGATTATCAGTACTTCCACTGTTTATAATTAATTTGCAGCATTTCCCATGTGACTTGCATAGAGTTCGGAACAATGCTTTCCTCTGTGTTTGATCAACTACTTCCTTAGCTGGTTTTAATAGTACCTTGTTAAACACCAAGGCTTCCCCAGTCTCTGTCATATTTTCCACCTCCTCTGGTGGTGCCTCCGCTTCTTTGGGCTGAGTGACATATGCTCCCATTTGCCTAGTTTGTTCATTTTCAAGACATTCAAAGGACCTATGTCCCCATTTGTGACACTTGTAACACTGATAGGCATCTCCTCTGCCTCTGCCATTACCTCTTTGTCACTAGTAGGGCCTTCCTCCTCTGGGGTTACCTTCCCTTTCACTTTATCTAGAAGTATTTGAACTACTGCCTCTTCAATGATGTTGGCAGTCCTACCTCTGCCAAAGGCTTGTCCCCGACCTCTACCAGAACCACATCCTCTTCTAGAATTTTCTTTCCTAACAATCTTTTCCTCCACCTTCAATTCACTCTAACAAGCTTCCTCTATGGTCTTAGGAGAAAGAATACTAATTTCGTCTAGGATCCATCCGTAGACCATTTACAAACATCGTTGTTTTCTCAGGGGTATCTTCAACATAACCAACTCTAAGGTTAAATTTACAGAATTCTTCTTTATATTCTTTCATAGCCATCATTCTTTGCTTCAAGTTCAGTACTTGTCTATAAAGGGCTATTTGATAATATTTAGGTAGAAACTTGCTCTTCATTCTAGCAACCATCCTGTCCCACATTTTAATCAATGGTTTGTTTAATTTCCTCCTTTTTACCTGTACACTATCCCACCATAGAGTTGCATGTCCCTTCAATTTGGTGACAGCAAACCTGATCCTCTTGGTTTTTTTTATTTCTTCATGCTCAAAATATTTATCTAGTTTAATTATCCTGTCTAATAATGCCTCCATGGACAAACTACCATCATAATTAGAGAGCTCTGGTCTTGGCTTGCTGCTAGCCAGCAAAAATGACCTTAATAGTTTAATTTATGGTCCTTCGTCATCTGACCCATCCGTCGTGGCCATGTTTTCCTTCTCACTATCATCCCCACCTTCCGGATCTCTATGCCTTCCTACTTCCATTGTTGCCAAACGTGCAGTTAAATTCATAATTTTTTCTCGTAGCCCTTCATTTGTTACTCTTCTTATGGCTCTTCCTCGACCCCTTGTTACTACGTCCATTTTTACTGAGAGAAAGGAAAACCTAATCTAATACCAGAAATTGGTGGTGATCCTGAAGAGGGACACATGGCTATGACCATTTAATTCTTTGGTTTTGAATTAAGTTTGGTGGCAGGGTTTTTTTTTTTTTCTCGTGTGACTTTATTACGGTTTAATGTTTTCTATCTACCCTCTGTACTGACCTTCAGCTTATGACTATAGGTAATCACTTTGACTGAGAGTGCTTGGAAGTCATTTCTCCTTTGCGATGGTTTGGCTCTGCAGGTAATTTGTGTTTTCACCTGGTATTTGCGATGGATGGTAAGTATCATGTCTTTTTTGCTCTGTATGGTAGTTTACTGTGCTTTTTTGGTTCTTTTTGGTTTATTGGTGCTATGCCTCTGCTCGTTCTTCGTGGTCTACCATTGTTGTGCCTCTACTCGTTCTCTGTAGCGACTCACTGCTTTGGTGTTTGGAAGGTTTTAGGTCTTCTTCCTCTCACAAGCCTATTTGTCTTTGTTATTTTCTTCAAGCTTGTCTCTACTCTATTTTTAGTGATTTATTTGTTGATGTTGGGCCTAGTTATGATTCGGCCCTACAAATCTTAGGTCCCTGCTTGGCTGCTGCTCAAGACAACTCGACACCCTCAATCTCAGGTAAGCTCCTCCTTCCGATTTCAATTTCATCCCTTGTTTTTAAAGGTCCTAATGCTCTATCTCCTTGGTGAGCAAGTAGAACATGTCCATGGCTCTTCCATTGGTGGAAACCCTCTGTTGTGGGTCTCGACTCTCGTCCTCCCTCACGAAATCGATTCTTCTCCTGACAAAGTCCTCGTTCCCCTTCCAGTTGGCTATTCACTGTTGTTTTTTGACTTTCGTGGGTCAAACTAATCGCTACACTGCTCTGTGGTAGTGTGTAGGCCCTTCCAGGGAACCGCGGCTCCATAGCTTCATCCTGGGGAATTTTTGCGGGCTTAAGGAAACCTGAGTAGGGTGTTTCCATGACTGTAGCGGTTTCTTGCTTGCTTTGTTGTGTGTCTAGTTTCCAGTTGTTTTGTCGCTTTCTCTTGTCTATAATTTGGCTATAACCTTGAGGTTTTGGGTCCTTTGTGTCTGTATGTGATCTCTAAGGTGTTCATGCCCTCGATATTAGATTTAGGCATAGCCTGTGGATTGTAATGTGTTTTGGTTTCATGGGTTTGGAACCCTCCATGATTTCGATATTACAGATTTTGTACAGTGAATTTTCATTAAATGAAAAATTGAAAATTCCATGTACAGGAGATGCTTTTTGTTTAAATGCAGAATGTAATAGTGTTTCGGGTTTGTTTTGTTGAAAAAATAAATCTATATGCTGGTGTACCTCTATTTGGTTCTTGGTCTTGAAATGCTACTTGTTACAGAATGCTTTTCGATGCTTGTTTGAATATTTTGAAAAAAAATGGTTTCACTATCTTGTTTTCATCTTGATGCCTGAAACATCTATGCACAAAGAACGTATTGAAATTTAATCTACTTTATTGAATGACCTATTTTGAATTGTTAACTATTATAGAAATTCAAATAATATAGGGTTACAAATTTTGGCCTCTCTCTCCTTTCTAGATGGTAGCCTTTCCATCCCCTCTGATTTTTCATTTTCAATACATTATTAACAATTCTTTTACAGTTTGAGGAACTGTTTCTTAGTTACCTTTCGGTTGCTAAACAATTTCTTCAAACAAGTTCCTAACTAATCTTATATTTTCTATTTTAAAAACTAACAATGGCTGAGTAATCCTTAATTTTAAATGACACAAAATGAAACTAAATGAAATAGAAACTTGAAGTGTTTTCCTCTCTATCTCTCAAAATAAAATGAAAATAAAAAACATCTCCCAGTTGTCGCCTCTTCAGTCAGATGTTCCTGCATCATTTATCGTGACCTGGAATTGTAAGCATATGTGGTTATCTGTTTTTCCTCTAGAGGCATTTATAGCTATATATGTAGAGGATTGTATAGGTAATTTTTCAAGACCAGTCCTCTTTTTCTTCTTACTATTATGTTTTTATACCCATGCTCATAGAAATTATTTCAAGGAATTCATTAGGTGTGTAATGTAACTAGGTTATCAAGGACCTTTGGACTAAATTCCAATTTTCCATTTTTTTTCCCAAGTTGTAGATCCTTGGTTTTACATTATTTTCTTCTTCTCTAGGTTTAGCTGCATCAAGGAATATTGGTTAATAAACATGAGCCTTCGACTTCTTGAATAATCTAGTTTGACTAGTTTTTTTCTAAGTTTATCTTATATTGTACAATTGTTTCACCTTTCTACTTCTCAGGTATGCCTTTGGCACTTGTTGTGGTTTTGTAGAGTATTATTTTGTGTCTCTATAGAAGATTCAATCCCTTAATTAAATAAACAGATCTTATTCAGACAATTGGTTTACTTGTATAGTTCACTATATTTTGTTTGTACTTACCAACATTTATTTTTATTCTCTTCATGGAATTCAGTTAAATTGTACAATTATTTCAATTGTTTAGTAAGATGATACATATATTTTTTTTTCTTGGATATTTTGTTTGACTAGAATCAACTACTAGCTTCCTTATTTAAATGTAACATTGTTGTTATTTCAATACATTATTATTACTATTTATTACTCTTTACGTTCAACTATATTGTTTCTTAGTAGTTACAATTGTTTCTATAGAATTGGTTACATAACTCCTTTGTAATATAGTGTAATAGATTTGGACCATGAAGTGCTCACACTATTTACCTAAAAAGCCTATTCACTTGGCTTTGGTGAAAATAAGACACTATCTATCAGTGCTCGCAACAAACTGTAGGCCCTGAAAGACTTTCCAAGCTACTCAAACTTAAATACCTCTGAAGCTCCATATTAGACGATTCCATTCCAAGTCCTGTGGAATTAGTTGCTACTCTTTGCATGGACCCAAACATTCATCCAAGAAAGAGAAGGCTCCATACATCATAGCTAAATATGGTTAAGATATGTCCATTTAACCAAATGTGGTTAAGATATGTCCTTTTAACCAAGTGATATTTACTAACCAATTTGTTAAGATATCCATTTATCTCGATCTGTAATTTCGTTTCTCATATTTACATATCAGGATTCTATTTTTCGAAAGCTTCACTCCAAATCACTGCAAAACTAAAACGCTCTCTCCTTGTAAATGAATAACTTTATTTTCATCCAGTGGGGGCTCTGCCAAAGGTTCCTCCATACTTGGTTAGGGTTTTGGTAGTTAAACCCTGTTATTATCTATTTAGCTTATTTGATTTTGAAGTTTCCTTCGGTGTTCCTTCCCGATCTTAGTGAGTCAGGCAAGGAGGATACCAAAATCATTCTACGTTCTAGATCCTAAGCAAGAGAGTCTGCCTGGGCCTTCAGAGGGATCTCTTCATTATTGCCTAGATCCTTCTAAATTCTCCATTTTCCATTGTTCCTTACTTAGTCCCAGAAGTCATTTACCATGAGTAGACCTTTATTATCGATATCATGCTTGAGATCTGCTAATTCATCCTTGTAGACATTGGGTTCTTGTTGCTAGTTATCCTCCCAAAACTGAGCCAGGTTCCCATCTCGGATCTCCCAGAAACTATGCTGCTAAATAATACCTTTATTTTCCCATGAAAGATTCCAAATGTGGGAGCCCTTAGTATGCCCTGAAATTCGAATGTGATCCTTCTCGTACCAATTCTTGGCATATTTTTGTGTCCAAAGCATGGCGCAAGGGTTTACTGATTCCTCGATCGACCTCCACTAGAGTTTAGCTCCCAAAACACTGCTGAGGTTTTTAGGGTCATGAATCCCAAAACCGCCATGGCTCTTGGGTTTGCAGATCTTGTCCCAGGCCACTAGAGCCCATTTCTTTTTCTCTTCTCCTCTGCCACATAGAATATCCCATTGTATGCTCCTGATCTGTTACCGAACTCCTTTAGGAGCAGGAAGAACTGAGGACATGAAAATTGGAATTTCCTGCAAAACACCCTATGTGAGCACAAGGTGACCCGCCAAATTTAAAGACCTGTATGTCCATTTTCTAATCTTGTCCTGAAGTTTATTTATTATTGGTTCCCGTATTCCCTTTCTTAGATGCTTACTTGTGAGAGGTATGCCCAGATACTTGGAAGGTAACGGGTCCCTTTGAAACCCAAGAATCCTGGTGATGTTTCTCTGAATAACAATGTCAGTGTTAAAGATTTTTTTTTTTATTTGTCGAGACTTACCTTTGTGCCAGTTGCCATAACATAGTGATTTAAGATTTGTTTGATCGCTCTGGCTTTGCTGACTATCGGTATGCCCTGCAACATTGCTTCATCCACAAATTGTTGATGAGTATTTGCCTCTCCATCTAAGGTGAGTTTAATACCCTGGGTTCTTCCTTTAGCATTTTTCCTTTTAATCACTCTACCTAGCCCTTCCATCATGAGAACAAAGAGGAAGGGTGAGATCAGATCCCCTTGTTTGAGACCTTTGGAGGGTGTGAATGTTCTTGAAGGATCGCTATTGAGCAGGATGGAAATACTAGTCATGGTAACTAGTTCCATAACCCATCTTCCCCAGTTTTGGTCGAAGCCATATGCTCTAAGAACTGCCCTTATATAAGACCAACTTAGCTTGTCGTCAGCTTTTCCTAGGTCCAGCTGAATGATCATACCAGCTTGTTTGTTGCTTTTGAGAGAGTGTACCACCTTGTGAGCATTGATGATGTTGTCACGCGGAATGAGTCGATCTTGCGGACAAGATAGACCCTCCTAGAATCTAATGAAGACCTAATGACAAACAAACCAACTAGACACTATCTTTCTCTAAATGCGCTTTATAAATATTGGCAAACAAATGTGTTTAAGGCCTACCTCATGTCCAACGCAAGTTTGGAGATGCCTTCGCTCCTTTGATCCAAGTAAGTTCCTTTGTCGCAAACCTGCAAGCACAAACAAGGCAAATGATTAAATAGCACCTGAATAACCAGTATTATAAAACATATTTAACATGAAAGTCAAGGAGTCCATGAAACAAATAAAATGAGATACTTGTTGAGAAAAATGAGCTTGATTGTATTAATTCAAAAGAAGAAGAACTTTACAACCTTTGCCTTGACGCTGTACAAGCTCCTCCCAGGGTCCAACAAGAAGTCTCCTCTAATTTGACAAGCTTCACTCACTCCCCAATGAAGCCAAAAAGGTATGTGATCTCTCCTCTTAAGCTCAAATAGGAAGTCTTGATTTCACTAGCATTTACCCTCAAAAGTTCAGCTTCTAACCTCTCTGTCCATTGACCCAATGCCTCAATTTATAGTGTAATCGAGATCAGTTACTAGCTCCTCCTTCAAAGGGATAGAGTCCTCCTTCAAAGGGATAGCTCCTCTCAACAAGGGATTAGTTCCTCCTCTCATGAGATGCATGAACCACTTGGAGCGAACAATCCACGTAACAAATGCTTCTAGAAAACTCTTGAATTAACCCAAGATGAGTTTTTTAAGATAACGATTGTGCCTTTTGAATTTACAGGGGTACGCACCCTCCCCTTTACATACAGAGTGTATAAGTACGAGATAACTTGAACAAAAGGTGTGAGCCCGTAGGAAAAAGTAAGAGAAAGTGCGGAACCAGAGTTACATTGCTTTTTTGATGTCTTTCTCTCATTTCTCAAGCTTGTTTTGAAGAGCTGAGGTTTAAGACTTGCTTAGGAAGCTGGTATAGGTAATGATAGACCTACACCGACTGCAAATAATCAAGGTGACGATATTTTTGTGTAACACATGTACATGATGAATTCATCAAGCTTTACATCCCTTGGCCCTATTCCATTGGGGCTTGAGATGAATAGGGTGTTTGTGGGTCTGGGATCACCATCCATTTAAGTAACAAATTTTCCCTCAAAGCATCTTTGGGACTTGGTTCTGGGACTAATAACTATGATGAACTAAAATCTTTGAAGCTTCTTTTGTGCTGGTTAAGGCTCTTGGATATTTGTTCAGCTCAAATTTTTGGTGACTCCATGAATGTGATTAAATGGACAAACAATGAGCAGAGATGTCAAAATCTAATTTTGATTCTTATTTTAGATGATATCCTTTACATCAAATTAGGTTTTCTGGACATTTCGTTCTGTCACATTTACAAGGAAAGAAATATGGAAGTTGGCATTTTTTCTAAAAAAAGTCTTCAACAAGCTCTAGACTCTTGGCATATAATTTCAACGCATCACGGGCTTGTTACTAAGATGGATCAACCTCCGTTCCTCTAAAATAGACTGTACATTTTTGTTTTATGATCTAGGGACTTTGTGGCTTATGGGATTGTTTTCACAGTTTGTTTTTGTTATCCCCTTTACTGTTGTAATAGACTCTACATTTTTGTATCAAGTTTTTTGATATTTCACGTTATTTTCTCAGTATGTACGAAGAGACCTAGTTTCTCTATGATAGTTGATATTCTCTTGCAGTTGGTGAACTTCTTGTATTGAGAAAAGAGTTGTTTTTTCTCTTTGCCTCAATATGTTGTACTACACTTTCTAATCAGGGTGAACACAGACTTTTCGATATTTAAATATACATTATTTATTTATAATAGAATTAAATAATATATAAAATACAATATATTAAATAAGTTACATATCCAGTTTCCATCCTGAGTTTTTTGCTCTACGACCCTAATGGTGTGGCAACCATGAGTTAAACTGAATTGTGACCTAAAACTCTAACAACAACTACAAAGTTGTAAAGTAGGAGGCCGGTAACAAGGTCAGAATGACAGAGGAGGAAAGCGGGAGAGATCCCCTCCTACTGAGATGCGACGAAAGGGGATTCTTTCTAGAACACAAGTAACCCAAAGCTAACATGAGATACAAAGAAAATGTCAGGACCTGTCCTCAGGGCACGATGGTAGGCAAGCAGCAGAGGAAAATGTATACCATGTGTGACAAAGAAACTGATATTCATCATCCCAATGAACAAATTGGAATGACACAGAAGCTACATGAAATACCACACGCTAATATGTAAGTTCATCAAAGTCTGGTCGATGGAGAAGCACCTCACCAAATTGATACAAAAAAAATGGCAACCCAAAGGTCATACCAAACTCAAGATGGGAGCTAGAGGCATCTTCATGGTAATATTCTTGAACGTCCAAGACAAAGAAAAAGTATTCAAAAATGGTTCTTACTTTCATTATATTATGGTTTGCTTATGAGGTATTGGGAAGAATTTTATGACCCAAACAAGCTAAAATTTCTAGCATCCCTAATTTTGGTTAGACTATTTGGTCTCCCAATAGATTTATGGGACCTAGAAATACTAGAGGGCATTGGAAATACGATAGCGTATTTGTCAAAATAGCAGAAACGATAGAAAAAGGCAGATACACTTCATATGCGAGAATATGTGTATACATGAACATAACTGAACCTATACCTAACTCAATGGAACTAGAATATCATGAAGAGGTGTGGCAACAAACACTAGGCTACGAACACATCCCGTTCAGATGTCGTAGATGTCATGAGTATGGCCACCTATTTAAGGAGTGTTCACTGAACCTAGAGGAGGGCGAGATCATGCACAAAAAACAGAGGAAACCTCAAGAAGATAAGGAAGGGGTTCAAGAAGTGAAAAGCAAGAGGAGAAAAGGAAAAAAAACTATAAGCATAGGGAAAAAAGAATATGAAAGTCAGCCGAGCAAAATGAACTGCTTTGAAGAGCTGCAGGGAGAAGAAGAAGAAGAAAATGAGGTCCAAACTATGGACTACCAGGAAAAAGGAAAGGAGAGTAGTTAGAGTCAAGGTAAACCAAACCCCAAGAGAAAATCTCAAAGAGAGTTGATAGATAAAGAGGATAAGGAGGATAGGGAGAGGATGGAAAACACCACAATGGAAATTGACCCAAGTAAAAGAGAGGAACTAATCATGGAATAAGAGGTGCTGAAGAAACTGTTGAATGAATGGAGACACCTAGGCTAAAAATTTATACAAGAAGACCAAAAACGAATATACAAAGAGACATTCCAACAGTATCAAGCTATGAAAGGACAAGGACAAGTGGAGATGGTAGAACAATTGGGGATACATCAGGAAAACCCCCAAGAAAACTCAAATAAAATGAAAGGAGGAAAAAAAAGAGGCTAGAGAAACCTCTAGGAATCCATAAAAAATATGGGAGGAATGTTGGTGAATACAAGTAGGGTGGTACCGCTATTAGAAGTATACCAACAAATAAACAAAGTATCCAAATGATAATTATATCTTGGAATATAAGAGGCCTCAATAGTAGAGGAAAACAGAGACACTTAACTCAGAGACTAAGAAAAGAAAAACCTCAGTTCATGTTGCTACAAGAAACAAATATTACAGGAGGGAAAATTGAAGAAATATTAAGTAAAATTAAACCAAGGGGCATTGCAATATTATGGAACAAAAGAGAGATAAAAATGGACAATTGGATAGGTATGAAGAGAATCCTCACGGGGAGGTTTCGCCTAATAGGAAATAAATAATGGTTCCTAGTCTTTGTAGTATACAACCCTCACATACCACTGGAAAAGGAAAATTTCCTCCAGCAAATAAATAGGTTAATCCAACTACACAAAGAAAAGATTTGGTTGTTATCTGGCGAATTTAACTTAATAACAACAATAGAGGAGAAAAAAAAGGGCTTGCGAAGAGAAGAGCTGGAAATGGAGAAATTCCTGGATTTACAAGAAGAACTACAAATGGCGGGCATCCAAACAATAAATGGAAAATATACGTGGAATAATCAAAAGGGAGGGAGCAGACAAATAGCCTCTCGTCTAGATAGATTCTTTGTCACAGAAAACTTCATTAGTAAATATGTATACTATGAGGCTACAATTCTACCATGTCTAGGGTCTGACCATAGGCCTATTAAACTAGAAGTAGAAATGAAACAAGGAAATCGAAACAGACCATTTAGGTTTGAGGCCTTTTGGCTAAGAAAACTGACCCTCATAGGAAAAATGAAGGAGTGGTGGAAAGAGAGTGACAAAGAAGGGAGAAATCTGATGCACACCTTTCAACTCTGACTTAACAAACTAAAAGGAAAAATAAAGAAATGGAACAAGGATGAATTCGGAAACATACATCAAGAACATGAGTTGATCCAAGCAAAGATGAAGAAAGTACAACAACAAATCATCAACGGAGGCATAAGTGAATTGCTAGTGGAGGAGGAAGGGTAGCTGAATAATAAAATGGAGGAAAGGAGACAACAAGAATAAATATTGTGGAAGTAAAAATCCAGAATTAAATGGTTAAAGGAAGGAGTACGAAATACAAGGTTTTTTCACAAAACAACGATCTATCATAGGCAACAGAATAGGATATTCTCCCTAGTAGATCAGCAAGGCAATCGACTTACTCAAAATAAGGACATGGAGAGTATGTTAGTGTAGCAATTCAAAAGGCTACTGACGGAACCTAACATAAGAAGGGAGGAGAATATAAACAAAATCATATAGAACATCCCCAATCTGCTCAGTAGAGATCAGAACATGGCCCTGCTAAGAGAAATATCTAAAACAATGGTAGAAGAAGTCTTCAAGAATATGGCGAGAAACAAAGCACTAGGGCCAGATGGATATACAACAAAATTATTCCAGGCGACATGGCCATTCGTGGGTGAAGATATAGTGAAATTAGTGAAGGAGTCCAGATGCACAAAAAGAATGCACCTGTCCGTGAACTCCACATTTCTGGCCCTGATTTGAAAGACAGATCATTCAGAAGAACCACAAGGGTTCAGACCAATAACACTTTGTAATGTCATATACAAAATTATGGCTACAATTATGGTCAATCGTTTAAAACCTATACTCCCTGGGTTGATATCATAGGAAAAGATATGGTTTGTTAAAGGAAGACAAGTAATAGATGGCATAGTGGTGACACAAGAAGCAATTCATTCATTAAAGACAAAAGAAGCCAAAGGAATGCGGGTTAAATTAGATTTATCTAAAGCCTATGATCGACTGAATTGGGATTATCTACAAGGAATATTGAAGGCATTCATATTTGATGAAAGATGGATAAGATGGATAATGTCGATGGTATCAACTCTAGTCCAGTCAATTCTACTCAATAGATCACCCACAGAGGCATTTAGTGCAACCCGAGAGCTCAGGCAAGGCGACCCGCTTTCACCATTCTTGTTCGTCCTGGCAGTGAAAGGCCTCAGACGGTATATAAAGGAGAAAGTTAGAATAGAACAATACACATGCCTTAGACTATGGGGGAATGATCTACCGTTAACTCACCAACAATTTGTAGATGACATAATGATGTATGGACATGCATTGCTCAAGGAAGCCAGAAGACTAATGGAAATTCTTGCAGACTTCACTAGTGCTTCAGCGATGGATATAAACAAAGAGAAGTCTGATAAATTTTTCTTCAACACAACAACACTCTCACAAGCTTTCTTAGCATGAGTAGTGGGATTCCCAATAGGAAATTTTCCCTCAAAATACCTAGGAGTCTAGCTAAACGATTAGCAAAACAGAGTGGCAAACCAAAAACCCCTGTTGTGAAAAATCCAAGGAAAAATGTAGAACTAGATATTCAGGTCACTGAATATGCCAAGTCGCATAATATTACAGAGATTAGTACTACAATCTATCCCAATTTATGAACTAACCAGTCAAGCGACTCCAAAAATAGTATGCCAAAAGATGATATACATCTTTAAAAAATTTTTATGGCAAGGGCCTAAAACAGAGAAAAATGGACTCTTCTGTCATGGAACTGATTTAGCAAACCCCTAAAAGAAGGAGGACTATGAATCTGAGATCCATACATACTCAATCAAGTCATGGGGACAAAGCTATGGTGGCGATGGATCTAGGCCTATGGAAACAATTATGGGAGAGGAAGACTCTCCCTTACTCTTCTTCCTTGGACACTAGGTCAAATAATGACACTAGGAAAGCTGGGACTCCAAGACAACAAGAAAGTGATCGGAAATATGGAACCTAGCCTCAAATAATAGAAACTTGATCAACACCCATATTTTCTGGGAAATCAGAGGGGGTGACAAATCCAAGTTTTGGGAAGAAGCGTGGAAACAGAGAGAAAAACTAATCCGTAAGCCTGAGATAGAAGAAGTCTGCCAATATACCAACATCCATGGGGATCAATCATTTAAAAATTTTTGGAGCATAGAACCTAGAGAATACTAGAGAAAGTGGAAAAAAAATAGGACTGGCTAGATTCTAGAAACACCGCAGTGGAAGCTATATGAGAATGAGATGGCAACCTGGAAAATTGCAAAAGCAGAAGGGCTAGAGTATTAATATGGGGGTACATGATTGAAGGAATGTTCACAATCCAAGAGGGTTATCAAATACAATAAGAACATCTTAGGCAACAAGAGACAAACATCTAGAAAAGTATATGGCAAGAAATGTCATGGACGAAAGTCACCTTCTTCATGTCGATCCTATGCCATGGGCGGGCACTTACATGGGATCAATTGCAAAAAAAATGGGTTGCAAGGACGCTTGATATGCAATTTATGTAAATAACAAGCAGAAACAATGGATCACATGACCAATGCTTGCAGATATAGTGATATCTTGTGGAAAAACCATAATCAACTCTTCGGAGTAAGTGATAGGAATCCAAACAACATGAAAACAACAATAGATAATTGGTAGAAAAATCTATACCAAAACACAATCCTAAATCGAGCTTGGAGATTATCGTTAGGGTTCATTCGATGGGAAATATGGAAGGAAAGAAATAATATAATCTTCAAAGAAGAAATAAGAACTGAAGCAAAAAGATGGAAACAGATAATCCAAACCATAGGAGAGACAATACTGGCAAAGTAATGGTATGAGGAGGATTGGAAAATCAATCCATAGGAAGAAAGAATAATGAAAGATTTGAACTTGAAACTTAGTTTTCTAAACGTCTCCTCATGGAAGCATCATACGTTATGTATTCTTCCATTTCATTAACACTGAAATTATAATTATGTCAAATTCAATGGTATTAGGGAAAGAGACCTGGGAAAGTCAGGATTTAGAAAGAGTCCAAACCAGGGTATCCTAGAACATTGCCTAGGCTAGTAATGAGGTTGAAAGGGTGAGAGAAGCAATAGATAAAAATTTCACCTCTGAAGAAAGTGCATAGAGGGAAGGAGGGAGGTTAGGGAAAGAAGAGAGAAACTAGCAAAGGAGAAGGTCTGAGGAATTCAACACCGTCCAGGCAGCTCCTGAGGCACGGGGGAATTTTTTTAGGTAGCTGGAATAGAGAGGAATCTACCTTGGAGGCCTCAGTAGCTTAGACAAGGGACATTTGGGTCGATGAGAAACCTACTTGGAATCTCCTGAGTAAAACTGAGAGGATAACGAGGGCTTAATTAGAGCAAAGACTATAGAGAGGTGTGCAAATGTAATGAAAATACCTCGTGCAATCCACAACAAGGACATGGTCTCCCCTTGTAGTCTCCTCGGAAGGTCTTCTATTGTATTCCTTCCGAGTGAGGAAAAACAGGGTGAGATGCATCTGAGAGAAGAAGAATCGAGCGGCTTCAAGAAGCTAACCCAAGAGCTAGCAGGGGGAAATCTGAGGGAAATGAAAAGCAATCTCAGGATGCTAGGACTTGAGCGAGAGACCAATCATGAAATAATTAAATATAAGATAGGATGGGAGGTATACCTACAAAGTATTGATACTTCTTATGGTATTGTTTTAGGTTTAATCATAATTTGTGTCCAGTACAGTATGAAGGCAAGAAACCATAGAAAGGAAATTGAACTGGGCGAAGACAATGAAAACTGAGACAACGCAAGAATGGGGAGAGATGGAAAAGAAGTGGCTAAGAAGAGCAACAGAGGTGCAACCAAAGAAGGGAAAAGGAACGTTGGGGTGGGAACCTCCAACAAAGAACAATGCAAGAGAGGGAGAAAGATGAGACATAAGAATGTGAAGACCCTCATTCATGCGTACATGGAAGGGAATCCACCTGAGGTTCGAGTACAAATAGTGGGTTAGGAACGAGAACTAAATGATAGTATTACCAACCAAGATATTCCCACAGAAAAATGTGAAGACATGGTACAAGACCCAGGAAACACCTGTGGCTATCACACTCTATTTTGACAAACCATCCAACAATACTGGGTCATGAAGAATGTAGTGGCCAACGCCATGACTCTCACCAAAGAACAGGCAATAAACAAAGGTCAGGAGGCACAGGAGGAAACCAAAGTGAAGATACTGAGCAGAGTAGATCTCCTTAGAGAGATAGAAGCAATTTAGATTCAAACAGATTGAAACAACTTGGCACCAGGTAGGATCAAAAAACGTTTGCAGGATACGAGGAGAATCAAGATGCGGGGTTCAGTGTTAAAGCCCCATCCCCTACAGAGTCCTCATACGAGGAGTAAAACAGATTTCTCGATAAATTTTGTTTTTTTTTTTAATGCCGATTAGCTTCTATTTTCCAAAGTCGATATTCAATATGGGCAAAATAGACAATGTTCGAAAGTTGATATAAAGAGACCTATATAAATTTTGGATGGCTTTTAACGTTGATAAGTGGCCAACATAGTTTCCTACGGGTAGATTGAGGCCACCTAATACTACTGGAAAATCTTGATTATGGTTAGTTAATATAAATAAAGTACTTACCCAGTTTATATATATCTATATATATATTAATATATATATCTATATATTATATATATATATATATATATATATATATAATTTATATACATATATATATATATATATATATAAATAATAAATAAAAGAAATCAAATAAAAGAAATAAACGATACTACAATATAAAATTTTAAGATATAAAGTTTAAAATATCATTTTCTTTTTAGAAGTCCATATATAAAAAAGGAAAACAACCTATTATAATATTGTTAAAAATTATTTTAGGTCTATATTAATTTTGTATTTATTAAGCATTGACAGTGATTAAATCTCTTTCACTCTAAAAGGAGTTTGCATCTCAAGAGATTTGATGCCTCTTGTTGCTTGTTAGATTCAAAGTTAAAATGGATATACTAAAAATGAAGTTCAGATTTTCCATAATTATATTCGAAAATAAGTTTTGAATCTAAAAAAAATCTATCTTCCCACCAAATATTGAAAACAAATAAGACAATTGGAAGAATAAATAAACTAAAAAAATCAATCAAATCTAAAAAGAGTAGAGTAAAAATACTAAAAAATAAAACCTAAGAGAACAATGGCCAAAACAATTAAATATTAATAAAAATAATAATCTAAGTATTTAGATTATATACATTTTACCATTGTCTAGTGATTTAATATCGTGATATAAAATGTAATGTATATTGATTTTGTATATTAAAATTATAATAATAGTTTATCTATTAGATGGTATAGTAATTAATGAATATATTATAAAATTAATGATGTATATTAATAAAGATATTATATATTATATATTGATAATATATTATTAAAAACAAATATTAATTATATTAAATTAAATAAATAATAAGAACAATATATTGTAGTATAGTTATGAATAAGGTATATTAATTATAGGCGTAATTTAATTTATAGACAAAAATAAATTTTATTGAACAAAACAATTTCCAAAAAGAATGTGATTTTCTCGCATTTAAAATGTATTTTTGAATACATAAATGGATTCAACAACTTGAAAATCTCCTTGGGGCACTTTAATTCTACATATTAAACAACTTAAACTCAAGTTTTAAAAAATATTTATTAGATTTTGGTTAAAATTAACGAGACAAAATGTAGGAAAAAGGTCATTTCATCTATAAGTTAAACTACACTTTTAATTAATTATAATGTTAATTATTACATATTAAGGTTAATGTATATAAAAATTAATAGATTAGAATAATATGAATTCAAGCTAGGGAAAAGAGATCCATACCTGCGAGTTACAAATGAGATGAAGAAGAACTAGTAGAACTAGTCTGTCGGATTAAAGGAAACGAGTTCATGCTAATACCAATACCACCCTACCTATTGAGATTATATGGATGCTTCACTATTTCGAAGGCTTCAATGATTTTTCTCATTCCATAGTGGTCTTCCCTAGCAGTGATTTTAGAATTTTCTAGGAAGATATAATGTTTAATTTTTTAGGAGTGTTCTACAATGGTTGAGGTGATCGTGCCTTTTTAATGTTAGTTTCACTCTCCTTCAATAGTTTTTGCAAGGAACATCTTGTCTCCTTGATATAACTCTAATTGCATGGGCAATCAATCTTGTAGACTCCTTTAAGCTGATGGTGATCAATATTTTCCTTCATATATTTCATTCTTTGCTTGCAAATTATTTCAGTTTTTGTGAACTAAGTTTTAATATCTTTTTCCCCAAATCCTTGAAATCTTATGAATAAACCCACGAATGTAAGGGGATATACCTTACCATTGTGAGTTTGAGGGCCTTGGGATCTTAGATTTTCTTTATCTCTTCTCCTAACGTTCCTAATTCCCTTGTATTTGTATCATATATTTCTAAAGGTTTCATCCAATTGTTTCTTTTCTTCATCGAGATGATCGACATCAGAAATACTGAGGGCCCTAATAGTAAGAGTATTAAAGAAAACCAAACTCTTGAGCAAGATGATGATAGGAATTAACATGGAGGTAGCTCTTTGTATGAGCCTTCTTTCTGAAAAATCGATGCCCTAATGTTCCATCTTCCATCATGGTAATTAGAACATCCAAGAATGGTATGTTCTTGTTCTCCTTGATTTCTATGGTAAACTTAATTTAAAAAGAGATAGAATCAAGGTGATTGAAGAACATTTCAAACTCTATTTTACCATGGGTCTATTTCACATTTATGTCATCAATGAATCTATTCCATCAGGCTAGATCTAAAGGGTAGGATTCAAGGGGTTTATTCTTGAAGTTTTCCATGAATAAGTTTGCAACAATTGGTGAGAGAGGTGATCCCATTGTATCCCCAGAAATTTCCTCATAATAGTTTCCTTGGAAACTAAAAAAAGTGGACTGTAGATAAATCTCAACTAGCTTTGTTGTTTCATGGTCAGTAACCTCCTTACTGATATGGATGATTTCATCTAAAGGAATCTTGGTAAATAAGGACGCCATGTCAAAACTTACTAATATGTCATCTAAATTAACACTTTATTTTTTATAAGTTCTAAAGAATCATTAGAATATATAATAAAAGAGGCGATGTTTCCATTAAGTGGCTTAAGGATAAAAAATGTGGACAAATGTGGGGAAACATCACGAGAAGCTGAGACTATTAACCTCCAAGTAGAGGAATTACAAGATTGTTGTAGAAGTAGGTCACTTCATCTAGGGCCACATTCATGAGAGGAGATGGAATTTTCTATACAAACTATTTTTTTGAGAAAGGAGAACCAAGAGATGGACTCTTGTGATGATAATCAATCATGAGGTCGCCAATTTCATGACACAAAAAACACCTAAAATAAATTCTCCTATAGCCAATATTTTGTATCATTTCCCCCCTAGAATTTTATTATGAGGTACACCATGAGGCCCTCCTTTAGACAATTCTCAACTTGTATCTAGGCCCATTGGTGTTGACACCTAATCCGAAATGGATGGGTGAACTGAACAGTCATCAAGAAGATGAACTGATCCATCATGTTTGTGTATATAAATATGTATTAGCTAATGAATAAGATATCAGTTTTTCTCTCGCTCATTCTGGAGTTACCCTGGCCTAACATGGTATCAGAGCACAGGTCCCAGAAATAGTTGTAACTCCTGCTATCTTGAGAGCTGCTCAGTCCTGAGCACTACTCTGACATTGAAATGCCTGAAGACTGCATACTCTGACATTGAAATGCCTGAGGACTGCATACTCTGACATTGAAATTCCTGAAGACTGCGTACCTGAAGACTACGTGCCTGAAGACTGCCGCTGTCTGCCTTGGTAGCGCGTATCTACTTTGAAACGCCTGGTGTCTGCATTGAATTGGTAACGTATGGTTACTGTTATGAAAGAATTGTTGGAATTCAGGCACAACAAACTTAAATAAACCACACAGCAGAATTAACACAGCATTCAATCAAGCACATAAAAGACAGTTTTAACGTGGTTCACCCAACCAATCTGGGCTATGTCCACCAAACATAGGCATCAGGAATATATTAATCAAAATTTGGAGATTACATCAAGAAGTCCTCACACACTCTTAGAAAACCATCCGAATGATTGCCTGTTATATAGACTAGAGAATCTAACAGCCTCATAACTCCCTCACATCAAATATAGGAGGCATTAACTCCCTCCCAACAACCTGGAGCTAATCTAGGAACTGAATCCCTATTGTTGTCATCCTTCAAAGATTTTTTGCCTATTTGACTAAAACAGAAAATCTCAACAATCTCCACCTTGACAACAATTTGCCTGATGCCCTGTTATTATTATTTTATCTTTTCTGCAAGCCAAGAGAAGCCAAACACCAGCGTAGCTTCTCCAACAAAACTGGTTTCGTGAACATGTCTGCACAGTTCTCCTTTGTATGCACCTTTTCAAAAGAAACTCCCCTTTCAGTGATAACCTGTCTTACAAAATGATATTTGATTGGAATATGCTTTGACTTACTATGATAGGCCAGATTCTTAGCCAAATGTATTGCACTTTGACTGTCACAAAGTAACCTGATGTTATCCTGTAACCTACCAAACTCACCAAGCAAAACCTTTCAACCAAACGGCCTCTTTGCAAGCATGAGAAGCAGCAATGTATTCTGCTTCAGTAGTAGACAAAGCAACAATATTCTGTAGCTT
>APFE030752284.1:6097-65712 GCA_000404065.3 Pinus taeda
GTGTGTGGCTTATGTGTGATGATCTGTTCTATTTTACTGCACCTGTTAATGTTAATATGGTTGATAATGTTCTAATGCACTCATTAAGGATCAACTAACTGAATCATAAGAAGTTGTGGAAGTAGCATATATGAATCTGAATATGGAAATGAAAAAGTTTTATTGATGTGATAATACTGATTCACCCCCCCCTCTCAGTATTATTTCCAACAAATAATAGCAATAATAAATAATAAATACTTGTTTGATTTGCACATTTGCAATCATATGATACAATTATTTTATCTTTGCAAATACAATTGTATGTTCATAAAATCAGAAAAGACGAGTATTCTGATGCACACACTTTCATAATATTTTCTTCTAGTTATTGAACTCCTCACTACTAACGTTTTGAATATATCATCTTTTTGTAAGGCTTGCTTTAATGTTTTTTCACATATTTAAATAGTCTGGAATAATAAGCATTTAAAAGTTTAAAGTAGACATTTGAGCCTTTGTGCCTTGATTTTAGCATGATACACACACACACACACACACACACACACACACACACATAGAGAGAGAGAGAGAGAGAGAGAGAGAGAGATGTCTAAACTTTTGTAGTTATGACATCATTACTAAAATATCTGATTTTATCATATTCAGGTCTTGAATCTATCATTTTTCCCTTTGACAAGCTTCTATGAAGATCCTTCTTCTACAAATGAGCCCTTCCCTTCCTTCTCATTATGTTGGATTTGTATTCTCACATCTTAGTAAAAAATTATTTTACAAATCATTTGCAATATTGGTTCATTTCTATTTTTGTTAGTTGTATTTCAACTTCTTAACACAATATCTTTTTGTCTTCCAACTCTATTTATAGCAACTGCCAATAGTTGATAGACACAAAAGAAAAAATTGTCAATAGATCTAATACACCTGTAAAATCGCATTAAGGGGTGACTCCAATTTGATATGGGCAGAAACTTATGCCACTTAATGTCTCAAAGTTTAGGAACAACAAATAGAGAAACAAGAAAGCACATGCCTTCTTTATGTATTCATGAAAGTTAACCAACTTCCACAACTTGCTGCAATTAAGTTGGTTGTAAGAGACAAAATGATAAAGAAATTAATTTCGAAACCGACATAAACATTCATAATTTGGTAGCATAAGGTCCACAGTTTCATTACTAACTAGAAAAATAAAAAATAAACTTAAACTTTGAGGATTGGGCTTGAATAAGAGAAAATAACAATGCACTCTTTCACCTGGGATTTTCCATCATAAGCAACTACACTAGAAGACTCAACAAATTCTATGGGAATCTTTAGGCCGTGATTTTTCAGTTGCAACAACCTACTATGTGCAAGTTGCCTCACTTTGGCTATCATGTGGAAATCACCATCATCAGGTTTGATCTCAATTTTTGGTTTTTTTCTTTCTAATCTGTCTTAGTTTATTTGAATCTGCCTCCAAAGTGAGCAAACTAAAGTATTAATTTTCTGTGGGAAGTTAATGGTATCATTTTGTGGTTTGCGGTTTCTATAATCCAATACTAGCAACATACATCGGCAATGAACTCGTTGTAGTCTATCGGTATTTTCGAAGCTTGGAAGTTGAAATTCCATTCTCTACTACAAGATACAATTTGATTAAAATATTTGACAAGGTATTTGTCTTTTTCCTTGTGAAGTAAATCTAATTACAATGAATATAATTTTTTATCTAGTATGGCTCTTCACGTAGGTGTTCAAGGGCTAAAGTAGGTAGTGGTATGTTCATTTAGTGTATTATATTTTACTCTCTTGAATGTTATTGTTACTATTTAACTTGCAAGAACAACAGTTTTCTGCATGAATAAGAAATGATGGATCTTTCTCCATATCAAAATTTTATTACTTTACATCAGGTTTACAAAAGGGAGGCTTTCCCTTAAGGATCAAAAATAAGGGGCAACCATATGAAAGAGAAAACAACTAAATATTTTAGAGGTTAACAAGGCTTTTCAAATTCATTTCGTTTGCCTTAATGGGATTCTCTTTACACACACAAGGAATCCTCTATTTCATTCTTTCAACTTTTCAAGCCAGTTTTTTACATTGTGTTTGGTGTTTTCCTAGTTCACAAATACCTCTTTACTTATAAATTTCAAAAATTTGAAATTTCCAGCCTCGAGACTTTTGATGAAGTTTGTTCCTCTGCAATATTGGTTGATGGCTCAACTTTTAGTGGACTTGTGTTTCTTCAGATTGTGTCAATTCTAATATTCATAGTTCATAATATAATCCTTGTGTTGTGGTTTTCTTCCAGAATGACTCTAAAGAATGTCACGAATATTAGGAGATCAAATCTTTGGAACAAGTCTCAAATTAGAGCATTAGGACATTTATTAGGGGTTTGGATTGTTGCCATGATTTCTGTACTAGGCTTTCTTAGATGAAGATATAAGGTCAAGAAGGAAATGGTGAAGCCCAAGTCTGAAGAAGATGAATTTCTAGGGCCTTATCTTCTTTCCCGGACAGAATAATATATGGGATTCCATGGTACCTCTTGTTTGGTCTGAACTTCTTGTTGGTGACTGAGATCAGAAGCAGGGACCATTAACTTCCTTGTTGGGTGTGAACTTCTTTTGGGTCGCTGAGAACAGAAGCACAGACCGTTAACTTCCTTTCTGGACAACATGGATACCTGATTTGGTTCTGTACATTACCAACAGGGGTTTTATACCATCTGGGAGTTCCATCTACAACATGGAGGTGTAAGCACTAAAGGGAAAGATAGCCATTCTCATTTCTGGGCATTACCTCCTCTTGGTAACTTGATATTTCATATAGTCAATATAAAGACCATATACATGTTGTAACAACCAATATTGCAGAAAGCACTCATTATCTACATTTCTATGCAATTGTTCAACCATTTCTAATAGTGTGGTATTCATTCTCTATTTGTGTTCTCGCTTGTGATTGGCAACTTTTTCTTAAGAGCACTTTTGTATTTTTGTTTTCAGCGCTTGTGCCTAGATTTTTCACTCTCTCTCAAGCAACACTAGAGAGAAATCTCTCTCTAAGGTACTTTTAAGGAGGATATTTCAAATTTTTGGGTGAGATTTGGTTTCATCCTAAGCTGTAGGAAATACCTAATCCAACCATGTTTCAATTCCTAAAATACCCAAACAGGTATAAAATGCCTTGGAAACATTGCCAACCATAGCATATGACATTTCCAAATCTAGAAAGATTGCACAATAAGGCCAACACTGTTTCCAATGCATTCCATCCATCTCTGGTGACATTTTAGGGACTTTATTAGAAGTTTCTAGGCCCATTTAAGAGCCTCAGAGTGGTATGGGACACTTAGGAAAATATCACCCTGTCCATGACTCCATGCCAAGCACCTTTTAAGACAAAACAAAGATAGGGATTCAGCTTTGAGGAGCTTGTCACCTTGCTAATCACTAGTAATATTAAATCTTAAAGTAAAAGGATAGAAAATGTAAGATAAAGGAGAATGGATAGAAAAAGTAAAATAAAGGAGAACGTCAACTTTGACTTAAATTTTTAACAATACCATTAATTATTTGAAGATGCTTGAGAGTGGTTTCAATGGAGAAGCAAAGGTGTATGTATGTACTTGTCAAGGCCACTTCCCACTGAAAATGATGACCATGATAACTTGGTATGTTTAAAGAAGGATGAAGCTATTAGGTTGACTAGTCTTTATGTCAATTTAATTGCATTCATCATACAAGGATAACAAAGGTCCAAAGGAAATCTATAATAACATCAAAAGTCTCTTCGCAACAATAAATACTACTCTAGTCCACTGACTTGAAACTAATCTCTCGAACATAAAGAAGGGTGACTTCGACACAGTTGAGGAATATATTGCAAAGTTTAAAAACCTCAAGACTGACATTATTCAAACAAGCAAAATTGACAAATAATTGTTTATAAACTATTTCTTATTGCACTGCACTAGTGTTGCACGTTTTACAAAACATGACATAGTGCATAAATGTTGGAGCAGAGTTGCAATTGTGGAAGCATATGTTTCTATAAAAGTTTTAACTTTTATGACAATAATAACATCAAATTCTATACATATTTATAGTTCGTCATTTTTGTGTACCATAAACCATATTGTGTGTAATCAAAACCCAAATTAACAATACAATTGAGATTTTAATTAATATATATATATTATATATATATATATATTATATATATATATATATATTTAGACTATATAAATTAATGTGGTTTTCAACATTCATTATTCTCTATTTTTAATATTTTATTTAAAAAATACTTATACTTTTTAATTTTTTAGGGAAATTGAGCAATTCCAATTTCATAATTCTATCCGCTTCTTTTTATATCTTTTGGGAAAATTGCTAGTGAGTAAGTCTACCCATCGCTTCATCCCTTTTTCGTCGTGGGTACTCCGTTTGTCGCCTTCCAAATTTTACCCCTCTTCGTGCCCCGGATGACCTTCCTCCCTCTGCCGACCTTATAGAAATCACTGCGCCGTCCATGCTGATACTTTGCAGGGTTAAATTGGATGGATAAATTGTTCGTAAGATTACTGTACTTCTCGTTGGTTACGAATCTCCTACGTCGTTAGTTTTAATTACTTATATGGTGACTTCTTTTTCAACTTTGCTTGGTTTTAATTACCTGCGTGGTGCCTTTTTTTTCCAATGTTGGTCATTAATGGTTTGTCTGGTTCAAGACTAGCTGGTGTGTGAAACTAAACATCTCACCAGAAAAGCTTGACTATACCATATCTTCTCCCCATATCTTCTCCCCATAACGATCGACCACCTCCTCCACTAAGTAGTAAAAACAGCTCTAGCTCTAATTCCACTTATAATGTTATAAATAGCTCTCACTCTAGTTCCATTTATAATCTTGTAAATAGGTGTTACGTTATCCAATCTCAGAAGCTATCCTTCATGTACTGTATTTCTCTTGCCTCGAAGAGTCAACACCGTTGGGCTATTTCTTCCAGATTTGGCTGAGTATCGAAGTCACAAGAAAGCCGGCCGTCCTCGTCGCTCTTTCTCGGCCTACTCCAGAAGAGATTGTGTACTTCTCCAATATCGATGAAACCGACCCCGAGATTTCATTGCCCCGTTGTTCAGTTCTATCGGTTCGACCCATCGAAGAAGAGTGAGGATCCCGCCCGATTTATCAGAGAAGGGCTGGCCAACGTTTTAGCGATCTACTACCCTTTTGCTGGAAGAGTCAGAGACGCTGCCGCCGGAAAGCTCGTGTTGGAATGCACTGGAGAAGGCATGATGTTTGTGGAGGCCGATGCGGACGTTGCTCTGGAAGAGTTAGGAGACCTCCTGCCGTCTTTTCCCTGCTGGCAAGATCTGCTGTACGACGTGCCGGACACACTGACTATTACCAATTCCCCTCTCCTTCTAATTCACGTTCGTTCAATCATGTTGTGACTCGTTTTTTTTTATTTTATTTTTTATGGTTTCACTTTGTTATGGCGCATGGTGGCATTGAATGCTTTTTCTTCCGCTCGAAGTTGGGACTTCTAAACGTACCATGGCGTCCGAAACTTTCAGGTAACGCGTGTGAAATGCGGAGGGTTCATATTCGCCATGACTTTTAATCACACCATAACAGACGGAGTTGGCCTCGTTCAGTTCATGAACGCTCTAGCCGAAATGGTGAAGGGGGCTACGAGGCCTTCGGTTCTCCCTGTTTGGAAAAGATAAAACCTCCGACCCCAGGCGAATCCCGTTGTCAAACTCCCACTCTACGAATACGATCAAATAGAAGATAGAGATGGGAAGATGGTGACACCTAACGAGTTGATCCACAATTCATTCTTCTTCGGACACAAGGTGATCGAGTCGCTCAAACGGCAAGCAGTAGGTCAATGAAAGTACTCAACATTTGAAGTTCTATCGGCGTTTTTGTGGCGTTTGAGAACGAAGGCTTTCCAACTGCACACGGACAAGGAAGTTAGGTTCATATTCACTGTGAATGTCCGCACGAAATGGCACCCGCCGCTTCCTGGAGGGTTCTACGGAAATGCGATAAGTCTTGCATGCACGAGGACGACCGCAGAAGAGCTGACAAACAAGCCCCTGTCTTTCGCTGTGAAATTGATAAACGAAGCGAAAACGGCTGTGAACGACTAGCACATCCGATCGGTGATAGATTTGATGGAACTGAAGGGGCGCAGTCACTGCACAGTGGTGGGCTCCTTTTTTGTTTCAGAGGTTACCAAAATTGGCTTCAGAAATGTGGATTTCGGGAAGGGAACAGCAGCCTACGGAGGCACTGCAAGAGGCGGCGTAGGAGCAGTGCCAGGTCTGGTCGACTTCTTAATCTGCCATCGCAATAAAAGCGGCGTGGAGGGAATAGTGGTTCCATTTGCTTGCCCTCTGCTACCGAGCGAAGATTTGAAGCAGAAATCAGTCATGCTATCGAAAACACTCCTCCTTTTGCGCATTCTTATATCTGAAAAGTTATCGGGTGTTATGCAAAATCTCACATCAGGTTGGCTTTAGATGGGTTTGGATTTGAATTGTTTTGGTAAGACTTCATTATCTGCATTAGCATGTAATGTTTATCGCCTATGAAATCAATTGCTCGTTTTAATCTCACGTCATTAGTAAAACATTAGTAAAACATGTTTACTAATGTTTACTAATGTCGCCTATGCAAGGTGTTCGGACGTCATGTTTTATTTACTAATGTTTACTAATGTCGCCTATGCAAGGTGTTCGGACGTCATTAGTAAAACATGTTTATATGGAAACATCTAAATTAGAAATCTTACAACATTATTTTGCACTATACAACTCATATTACATTACATTTAATATTTCTAAATTATTTAAGTTAATCAATATTATTTAAGTTAATCAATTAGTGGGAAAGTTGGTATTATATTTCTAAATTATTTAAGTTCGGGAAAGTTGGTATTATATTTTGTGAAATTAGCATAAATTTATTTTAAATATTGATTTAATATGAGTTTTGATTAATTTTTTCGTTTGCATATTTTTTTTTATAGGTAAACATTATTTAAATGATTAACTAAATGATAAAAATTTATAAGTTAAAATGTAATTTTAAATTGTTAAATAATTTAAAAATTTATTGAAAAATTTATTCAATTATTATCAATTAATTTACAATTAAAATGAAATTAATTTATTTTAATTACAATCTGATTAGGTTCTTTAAATTTAAATACTATAATTGTTTTAATTTAAATTGAAAATAAAATATTATAGTATTTTATACATTATTTTAGGATTGAGGCTCTGTGATCCATCAGTTATAGAAGAGCTTGGGCGTAAATGACTATAGGAAGCTTTGTCGACAACATCTATTCATAACTATAGTTACGATAATATTTAAAAATTAGAAATATTTAATATTTTATTTTTACTTAATAATAAATAATTTTTTCTTAGTGTATTTCATGTCATTTATTTTTTTACTATTATTTTTTTAATTGAATTAAATTTATTTTTCACTTAATTTTGAATATAACTATCACATCGTTTATTTAACCTATCCCAAAAAAAGGAATATTATTATCATCCTAATAAATATATATATATTTTACCGCTATTTACATTAAAATATTATATTGTATTATAAGAAATATAAGGTGTGAATCATTAAAAATTCACATAATTACATTAAAATTATTTTTATTTTCAACCATTAAATAAAACTATAAATAATTAATACCATTAAATAAAACTATAAATAAATATTATTAATTATTAGTTTTAAAATTTCCATAACTAACAAAATATTAAATATAAGTTTTTAGTTTAATAAAATTTTATTAATGTACATCATTCATAATATATAAATTTTTTTGGAATTTCATAAATTTATAGTTCACATAAATCTATGCTAGTTATATATACACATTATGAAAGAGTTTATTAATGGAATGCTAAGTTTATCTCTATATATAGAGATTCTGACTAGATTGTTAGACAATTTATAGTTATTTCAGATCTATTGATATTATGTTTCAATCTCCTCATCTTCTACATCTATTTCATAGAGAAGTGTAACGTCTCTAGAAAACCATAAATATTTTATTTTACTGCAGTAAAAATAAAACTGGATATTATGATTATTATTTGAATTAAGTATTAATGTGTGTTAATTATTAAGGAGAGAAAATTGTTTGAGTATTAAAAATCTTGTTACTTCTCATAACAAGAAAGTTAGGGAAGGCAGTTGCCATGAAAACCCTAACTACCTCCCTGATTGTGAATGCTCCAATGAAAGCCCCTAGGGGCATGGAGAGAGGGAGGAAGAACTGTGTTGAGAGGTCAGACGACAAGACTAGCTAAGTTTGGTGGTGACTAGATAGCGAAATCACTGTGTGCAAAACTTGCAAAAAGACATTGGTCTTGTGATCAAGCTCAGGGGGAGACTTGGACCTAACAGCAAGTCTCATGGGTAGGAGGATTGAAATATGCAAATAACATAGGTGACTTAACCAGTTGAAATTTCTTTTTTTATAGCAGTTTAGGTAGGTAAAAAATCCTAGAATAATCTATTGTTATAAGCTGTTTATTGAATGTTCTGATTTGGCAGTAGTTAATACTTGGAATGAGAGTTGTACATGAATATCATAAACTTAGAGGCAAATATTACAACATAAATAGAGTTTGGTAACTTAGGTATAGACTCAGGAAGATAATCTTTATTTTGTTCTTCTACTAGGGAGGAAAAATAGAACTAAACATGCACAACATATCAACAATAGAACTAAACATGTATAGCATAAACAAAAATAGAAGTGATCTTTACTTTGTTCTTCTGATAGGGAGGAAAAATAGAACTAAACATGCACGACATATCAACAATAGAACTAAACATGTATAGCATATATGAAAATATAAGTGAACATGCACAACTTAATGATTAATTGATTGATGTCTAGCTAGTAATGAGAAGGAAGAGAAAATAAACAATTCTTTGCAAACAGAAAGAATGGAAATAGTGAAAACTAAACGATGGTAATTGTAGAAACATTAGCAAGAGTCTGTTTTACTTCCAAATTAAAAGGATGACTGTAATTTCTTTCTTTTTGATCATTTCTTGAGATTGGCAATTAAAACCCAAGAATCAGAATAATGATGTGCATCAAATAGTCGAAACTTAAATTCTTAGAAAGAAGCTATCATGCAATCAATAACCATAACGTATACATATAACAAGTGTAGTGGCAGAAAAACATACAGAGACTTATATCGCAGGTCAATAAACTCCTTGATACGAGAAGGTTGCATATAAGAAATGGAGTGCCTCCAACATTGTATATATAGAGCAATGACAAAACTTAAAAACAAGAACCCAGTACTTCAAATGCTACGCATTTGGGGATTTAACGGAACTTACACATAGCCCAGAGTCTCAAATATTACATATTGATATATCAGAACTTAGAATTAACCGAGCCCTTCAAATGCACCACCACCTAGAACCTAAGAAGGTGCAGAACCGAGAATACCCAATTTAAATTACAGTTTTAAACAACAACAAAAATGAAGTACTGGGATAGGCATAGCTACAAGCCTCACATGCTAGAAAACAGTACACCTGGAAGTGCCATAGAGAAGGGACTCTGGTCTTCTATCGAATTTCCGGAAACCGGCAACATAAAATGTGAAATATTTTAAAGGGAGATTGAACAAATAAACCATAAGACAAACAAGGCTTCCATCGAAAAGTCTATGATAGAACAAGTTATGTGTAAACTTCTCAAAGCAAAGGCATTTATCCTGTTAACATATTGATTCTCTATGATAGGCTTAATCTCAAACCAAAACCTTGTTCCGGAATTTAACAAGCCATTTACACGATTATGAATATTGAAACCCTCAACAGCATACTTCAACTATCCAAGAACAACAAGCACCGAATCAACGATTTGAATCTCTTACTCTGTTAATAATATATAAGCGTGACTAGGCAGGACATACCTATAATCTATTAGGCGACTGAAGCAGAAGGACGGAAACAAGGTTTGTGAAACCCTCCATGGTGAACTCTGAGCACCTCATCTCCACTCCCACAACACCTACAACTAGAAAATGACATTATGTCAATGAAAGCTAGCAATCAATGAACTAGATGTAATACCAAAAGGATATAAACCTTATAACTTGCCTGGATCTTGCTGTAGGTGAGAAGTGAAGCCATCTACATGAGCCATGGTAACATTGGCATTAAACAAACCCTCATGAAGAGAAACCGTGGTCACAAAGCTGAACTTACCTGAAGCGAAACCCTGGGAGCGGAGCCGAATGACAAAAGACAGAGGTGAATAGTGAATCTCATCACTAGCAAACAAGGTGTTGAAGATTTCCAGGACGAAGCACAATGATCAGATCGGAGCCTGAGCTTCCACACCATTGATGAAGCAAGGGGAACGAGGTAAGGAGTACGGCTAGTGGGAAGCTGGGTGAACAAATGAAGCCTGCTCTTTCCATGTCTCTGTGGTAATGCATACCATTAATACAAAATCAAATTGAAAACCAAAACCGCTTGCAACTAAAGTTGAGAACAATTTTATTACATAAACAAAATCACTTGTGTAATTATATCCCTGTCAGAGCTCAATTAATCGAAGGATTATTGCATACAGAAATGAGACTATGTATTTTACCTATGTACATTTCATTATATACCAATATAGATGTAAATAATTTATAACCATGCCTTAATCAAAATTACAAATGGTGGATTTTTTTTTTGTTTTTTTTTTGTGATTGGAGGTATCACAAGAAGTTAGTAAATTAGGGTTTCTGGTTGAGTAACAAAACCCTTGTTCAATGCCTTTTGGAAAGTTAGAAATCTAGAGTGTTTCCTTCCAAAACTGAAGCAAGATCCAAAATATAAGGTTAAATCTAGCAACATTGAAGAATATATCCAGTATATATAATATCACACTCTAATATGCAAAGTCATTGGTTTATGAAGCTATGAAAAGTATTTGATTTGGCGGATTTTAATAGCTGCAGGTCAAATATAATTGGATTTGGGGGCACAAGGATCCTTCACATTCATTTTCTCTTAGCTTGGAAGAGATATGCAAGGCCTTTGAAGGAGGGCTTTATTTTTCTAACAATGTAGGGCTCTTCATGTAGTTTTGAAGGGGTTATATAATATATAGAGGGAAGACTTGCTATCTAGTGTGGGTATGAATTTTTTCTCTCCCCAAGGAATATTGAGAGGAGGAAACCCTTGAAGGCATTGACAATGCCATCTGCCATTTTTTAAAAATATCAAAGGCTCCAAAGAGAGGGAGATGCACCTCATATGCTTGGATCTATGTTACATGAATATCCTCCAACCTCTTCTAGCCTCCATAGAAATAGGGTTTGGAAGAAGTCAACATGTCCTCATTAGATGTAGAAGCTACCATGAATACAAGAATGTTATTAAGGATTGTCTAATGAATTCCAAGGAATAGACACCATTCCCAAAAGGAGCTTGATGATTTAGGAAAAGTCCCTCAAAGAAGAAGAAACATAAGTGTATAAAATACCTCAAATTCTTGCCAAATCTCTAGATTTGGAAATAGATTATCTCCTATGTGAAGGAGTCTCTAGAGAAAAACAACATTCAATTAAACATGTAATCAGCAAGAGGAAAATCCCATAACCCTGTATTGACACCCACATAGATTGCGGAAAAATCAAGAATGTGAAAAAATCTCTCGATGATCATTAACAAAATCCATAACCACACAAAATGATTAGCCCGTTTTTTAAAGAAGTTCAAACAAAAACCACAATACAAAATATAAATCTAGATCTCTCACAACTCACATGACAAGAAACCAACTAGACCCAAGAACTCAGTCTAGTTTTGGGATTCAAACCAGGGATTGCAAAGTAGTGAACTAAAAAGAAAAAGAAGAAGAGGAGATAATAGTCGCATAATAAGCCATATAAAAAAGGTTGGATTGCAAAGTAGTGAACTAAAAAAACAAAAGATGAAGAGTAGAGAGGAGTTGCAAAATAAGTCAAATAAAAAAGGTTGCCAGAGCAATTCACCATGAATGTCATCAAGAAATCGCATCTGCCGCTCTCTGAAGGGTTCTACGAGAATACAATATGTATTGCATGTTGGAGGACAACCGCAGAAGAGCTAGCAAGCCACTATGTTTGGGTGTCAAATTGATAAACAAAGCAAAAATAACTGTGAACGACGAGTACGTCAGATCTGTGATAGATTTGATGGCACTGAAGGGGTACCATCACTGCATAGTTGTGGGTTCCTTTTTTTTGTTTTTGTTTTAGATCTTATTAAAATTGGCTTCAGATGTTTGAATTTTCAGTGGGGAAAAGCAGCCTACAGGGGTCTGGCAAGAGGCGGGGTAGATGCAGTGTCAGCTCTGGTCAACTTCTTAATGTCACATCACTAGAAAAGTTGCGTGTGGGGAATAGTTGTTCCCATTCTCTTGCCTTATGCTACCCTGCAAATATTTGAAACAGAAATCAATCATGTTATTTGAAGATAATAGTTATTGGATAACCATTCGAAATAAAACCAATTAACAATATATAAAATTATTTGAACATAGTCATTGAAGTATTTTATAATTTGTTAAATATCACATGTAAACAAAATGAATTACAATTTTTAATGTTAATATTGAACTATACTATCAATATTAATTTAAGATATCACATTTCAATTATTAACGGAACTACCTATCTCATATATACTAAAATATGGAAAGCACAATTATAAATAAAATTAGAATTGTTTTACTTTTAATTATTTTATTTCTTTTGTATAAAATTAATTTGAAATTAAAGTGAAAATTAAAATATTTTATTTATCACATATATTGAAAGATTTTTTCATGTTAATACATTTTAATTTGTGATTTAAGTATGTTTTATTATTTTTTAATGTAATATTTTAACATCTCTCTTATACTAAGGTAACTCATAACATGATAAAATATTTCTTAGTAACTCATAATTTATATTTATTTAAATACTCTTCACATTTAATGTTTAATTACTTATAAATCTTACTCCATAAAAACGCAAGCCTTTACATTTATTTAAACCTTAATTTTTTTTAGTAAAATAAATATAATATTTGAGGTTTTTCTCTTTACAAATTTTAGAGTTTTCTCTACATAGTCATCCATGCTTAGCTTCATTGGAGGGGACTCTACCCCCTATTTTAGCTAGATTATTTGAAAATATCATAACAATTATGGATGTACTTATAATCGCCTTCCAATCTCTTCATCTTTGACATCATTTTCATAGATTAGTTGGGGAAGTTATGTTTCTAGTTTTGTAGCACAACCCCCACTTGGTGCCTCTTGGTAAGCTAGAAATCCAGAGCATTTCCTACCATAAGTGGTGGACATGGTACGCATTCTTATTGGCTAGTTTGATGGTTATTTTTTTGTACCACTTGATAATCATTGGAATTTTATGTACTTCTCACACATTTTCATGAACTCGCCTGAACTAGAATGTTTTATAAGCAACACTTCACAAAAATTTGTACTCATCTTTAGTCAATGAAAAAGAAACACTTTGTTGTTTCTTACTAATCCATGCCAAGATCCTGGATCTAAGTCTAAATGCATATTCTAAATTCTATTTTTTGTTATCAGGATTTCTGACCCAATTTGAATCAAAATAGCTTGTCAAATAAACATTTAAATCATTGTTGTATTTAATACCAAAGCTATCAATTCCTTTTAGATACTAAAGGAAACGCTTCACTACTTTCCAATGGATTTCAAGAGGTTTCACCTTAAGTTGACTTAGGATGATAACTACATATGCTACGTCTATCTTAGTTGTGGTGACATAGTTTAGACTTCCCACTAGTTAAAGATACAATGTTCCATCCACCTCTCTTGTCACATAACTATCGTAGAGTTTTCCATTATGTTCTAATGATATTGATACTTCCATACATTGGTCCAATTTGAATCTTTCAAGTAGCTGTCTAATATATTTATTTTGTGTAACCAACTCATGACCAACTTCTCTTCTAAGTAGTAATGCAATTCAATATGGTCTTTTATTTCAAACACCTATGAAAATTGTCCCTTATATCCGTTAATTAACCTCGAAGCATTGTCTATTATAATAATATCCTCAATGTATAGGGAAATCGTAATAACATGCCCCTTTTGATTTGATCTAATATAGATTATGGTCACTTTTTCTTCTCATAAATCCATTTTGAAGAAATAAAGAATCAATCTTCACATACCAAGATCTTAGTGCCTATTTCAGTCCACATAAAGCTTTATTAAATTTGCAAAGAAAGTGCGCTTGACCCTTTTTAATAAACCCTTATGACCAAACAAGATATACTTCTTCTTTTAGTTCCAAATTCAAAAAATAGACTTAACATCTAGCTCATGTAATTTCCATTTATGTTTTTAACTTAGCTACATCTACAAAAAATTATTTATAACCAATTCTTTGTGAGTATCCTTTTGAAAATATCATAACCTTATATTTATCTACACTCTACCATATTTAAATTTGGTTTGAATAACCATTTGGATCCCATGGGTACATTTTTTTGGGAAAATATGTTAATTCCCAGGAATCATTTTGCATTATCGATTCATATTCTTCCTTCATTGAATATCTCTAGTTTTTATGTTCATTAGCTTCTTTAAATTTCAAAATTTTTATGACATCATTGGTTTCATCATTAATGCATAATGTTTACATGTTACTAGTGGTTGAGTTTGACTAATTTCCCTTCTTGGTGCTTCACTTCTTTCATCTCTCCTCCCACTTCACATTGAATATTTTCTTCCTCTCAGTGTGTTGTGGATGTTAGAGGTATCCATGTAACTAGATTGTTCCTCCTCTTTCTATTCATGTTTGTTGCGTCATATTATAGCCTTATACTTTGATTAACATAAATCATCAACCTAGGGTGGGTAAGCTTGTGAGATGTTGCACAAAATATATGCAGGCTTAACATTGTGAGTGTTGATTAGTCTAGGTATTCAATTATACAAAACTAATGACTCTTTCTTGCATCAATCACTTAGTAGCAAAGGCTATAGAGTGGATCAAAAATCACTCTACATCTCTTATTATTGCTGATGATGATTAGGAAAATATATAGAAATCAACTTACAGGAAACTCAGAAATCCACTCAACATTATGAATGAAATCTTGACTAAATGAATTCCACACATTAATAGGAAACTAGTTCGTTTAATTGATGCGGGAGCATTCAGCCCTAGAGAAATTATTATAAATAATAGACATAGGGGGTCATGCATTTGTGGAATTAGTTTCCTAAATTCCAAGTCAGTTTAATATTTAGGCTTTTAAGTGTGATTAATTAGATATTCTCAAAATAAATAAATAAAACTAGGAGAGCTTTAGGCATAAAAGCAATGGATGTGGATAATTAAGGGATAAGGAAGCTTTTCTATTCTAGAATAGGGAAAACGATGGAATAAAGCCTCAAGATGCTTTTTTCCATATGTATGCATTGCATGTAGAGTCTCAGAGCTTTTAGTTGACTGATTCTAGATCATGCTAAGTTTTATAAATTATGTAGCCTCAAAGGCATTGAGAATAGAGTGAGAGAGAATGAGTGAGTATGAAGAATAAGCGGCCATGAATAGGCCATGATTTCTCTTGTAAATAATTTATTTCTTAATTAATTATTTCAGTGATTTGTGTGTATATGTATTGTCTGGAATCTCAGAAATTATATGGTTCGATTTATGGATTGGTGTATATTTTTCTATAATTGAGTTTTGTATTGTTGAGGCATGGTTGAATTACAGTTAAATGCAGATAACAATCTAGCCAAGAGCTCCAAACAAAATACGGTGGTTATTGAATAAAACGCATGGTAAATAGAAGGCAACTAAGGAATTAATTTGTGTTGTGTTGAATTGCAGAGATATCATGTGAAAAACATTTTTATATGAAGTGAAGTTATAGCGTTAAATGCTGAGATGCATGTTTATAAGCACATTGGTGAAAGATTCTGGGTTTTGCAGGGTTGACCTTGCATCAAGTGGTATTAGAACCTGGCTCTGTTTTCATTGAAGAATGTTTGTTTTATTTTTAATGAATGCAAGAAGGTTTTGTTGAAGAACTAAAGAAGGTTTTGTTGAAGATCTGATATGCAGCATACACAAGTGAACAGGATTTCAGAAGTGGAAAGAAGACAAGATCTTAAGAGGTGAGATGATTTTTTGAAATTTATGATTTAAGTTTATGGTTGCAGAGAAGGTGGCAGTGAACCTGGCATTCAACTGAAGACTGGATAAGGAGGACAAGTGCAGTGTCTTGGAGAAGAAGAAGGTGAGTTGAAGAGATAGCCTAGAGAGAGCAGAGGAGTGCTCAAGAGGTTCCAGAGGAAGTGAACCAAGTACTTACCAAAAGACCAGATCTGGAAGGAAGGATTGGTGAGGTAAGTTGCAGCAAGAGAGATTGTTGTTGCAGAGGCTAGTACAACTCATGGTGAGTGAGAAACTCATGAGGAAGCAGTATGCCAGAGGCAGAAGGAGTTTTTCTAGAGGAGGAAAAGGTTTAGAGAAATGCCACAGAGATGAGATGACTGCGGAGGTTCGAGAAAGAGAGATTGCAGAAATAAAGGTACAGTTGCAGGTACTAGAAGAATGGCTACAAGAGAAGGAAAATCGGAGAGGAAGATGGATATTTCCACAGAATGGAAAGAGAGTGATTTGGCGACAATTGCAGAGGAGGCTGAGGCAAATTATGATTGCTTTGTTGAAAAAGGGACGTAGAGTTCTTGTGCCAGAGATGAAATTTGAAGGTTCCACATGCAGATATATTAAAAGGAAAGTGTTGAAGGAAGAAGTTAGGACAAAAAGGTCTTATAGTTTTAAAACTAATGAGTTGTGTATGTTTGCAGGTTCATAGGAGGTTTCCATTGGTGAAACAGAGGAGGAGATTATTGACGATTTCTTGAGTTATTGGGTAGATCCAGATCAGCTGGATAATGTGAACTCTTGTGTTTGTATAGCTGACAATTGTGATGTGATTACAGGTGTTGAGGAGGAAGTGCAATCTTGTGAAACTGATGCAGTACAAGAGGAAATTCTTATGGATGCTGAAGAAGTGAATCAACCTGTAGCACGGATAAGTGAAGAAACAGTTGAAATTGTTGAACTTGGTGATTTTGTGCAAACTGAAAGTTTATGTATGAATGCAGGTGATGATGATATGATTCAGTGATGTTACAGAGAAATTGCATTGTTGGAATACTGGTTGGAGAATCCAGAGTATGACAGGGAGATTGCAGATGGAAGGGTTTAGTACAGTGAACGAGTACAGAACGATGTCATTGAAGCAGATGATGAACAAAGGAATGTTGCAGAGGGACAGGAAGTTTGGGAGACCGCAACATTTATGATGACAGCTGAGACAACATTGATAGCAGCAGAAGAGGCACTGAAGCCTTATGGGTTTTATTCTAACAATTGTTTTGTGAGTACAGATTTTATTGAAGATGGTGGAGAAAGTCTGTTAGACAAAGAGATTGAACTGATGAAGCAGATAATGATGAAAGTATCCTGGAAGAGACCAGCAGCAGTGAAGCAAAAGAGAAGCAGTAAAAGGAAGATAGTAGAAGATTGCGAGAGCATAGCCAGTGGAGTGATGCAGCATAAAGTGTGGAAACCTGGAGAAGAACATCAAAAAGAAGCAGAAACAAATGGAAAGTTGCAACACAAGATATGGGATCCAGGCAAACCTAGATCTGAACACATGATCAGGAGATCATGAAATTTTTCTACCTTGGGAGTCTGATGCGGGAGCATTCAGCCCTAGAGAAATTATTGTAAATAATAGACATAGGGGGTCATGCATTTGTGGAATTAGTTTCCTAAATTCCAAGTCAGTTTAATATTTAGGCTTTTAAGTTTGATTAATTAGATATTCTCAAAATAAATAAATAAAACTAGGAGAGCTTTTAGGTATAAAATAATGGATGTGGATCATTAAGGGATAAGGAAGCTTTTCTATTTTAGAACAGGGAAAAAGATGGAATAAAGGCTCAAGATGATTTTTGCCATATGTATGCATTGCATGTAGAGTCTTAGAGCTTTTAGTTGAGTGATTCTAGATCATGCTAAGTTTTATAAATTATGTAGCCTCAAAGGCATTGAGAATAGAGTGAGAGAGAATAAGTGAGTATGAAGAATAAGTGGCCATGAATAGGCCATGATTTCTCTTGAAAATAATTTATTTCTTAATTAATTATTTCAGTGATTTGTGTGTATATGTATTGTCCAGAATCTCAAAAATTATATGGTTCGATTTATGGATTGGTGTATATTTTTCTATAATTGAGTTTTGTATTGTTTAGGCGTGGCTGAATTACAGTTAAATGTAGATAACAATCTGGCCAAGAGCTCCAAACAAAATACGGTGGCTATTGAATAAAACGCGTGGTAAATAGAAGGCGACTAAGGAATTAATTTGTGTTGTGTTGAATTGCAGAGATATCGTGTGAAAAACATTTTTATATGAAGTGAAGTTATAGCGTTAAATGTTGAGATGCATGTTTATAAGCACATTGGTGAAAGATTCTGGGTTTTGTAGGGTTGACCTTGCATCATTAATCAATTGTTGCTGATATATCAAAAAGAGTGCATTAGTTGTAGGAAAAATATTATTATTATGTAAGAGAAATAAAATGCATAAACACTAGACTACAGGAGTTGTGAGCAAAGGGGGCCCTCCCTTACTCACAACCTCTTCAAATTAGAAGAGATTTATCACTAAAATATTTAGAACATATTATATTGTATTAATCTGAAAAATATACAGTCGAGTACAATATGATATACATTGTTAGCTGAAACCAACCCAACAACCCCATATGATATAAACTAGAACATAATTTATACATTTACAAAAGCCCATATATGGCTCGAAGCAAGGAAGACTACTAGTCTAAGCCATCGGCTAACAATCATGCTACAAAATATCAAATTTAGCCATATTGGGTCTAATCCATGATTGAAAGAATGGATTAGACGAAACTTGTTACATGGTTGTAGCTTTCCTCCAAACGGCCAATGAGAGAAGGCTTGTGAGTCTGGGCGGTATCATTGGAAGATCTAAAATGGGCAATAGAACGCCATCCATATGTGATAAATTCCCCACAAAACCCATGTTCCCGTTTGACTTACATATTCATGGAACATAGCTAACTGTCGATGTTGTTGTAGGAAATCTGGATGGTTACAGGAAATCCGTGGCTGCAGGAATTTCGGAGTATTTAAAAGAAATAGGATTGCACAACTGTCTACAAGAAATGCAGGCCTATTTTCAAATCAAAACAAATTTGCACAATAACTCTAGATTAGTTGGCATGGTAATTAAATAAAGAACAAATAGTTGTAAGGAATACTGAAAGTTAAGGTAAAAGACACTTTTTCATGTTAATTTTCATGCTGCAGCATACGACACCCATTTGGAAAAAGCCCAAGTATTATAACCAAAATATGAATAATAGGGGTTAAAGATAGTTCAAAATGGGAGAGGTAAATTATGGAAAAAGGTGTCAAAATTGGGGAAAACCAAGCCTCGACATCTCCCCCACATCTAGCCTCTTGCATGACCCTTATGCAAGAAAAAATGTTGCATCTTCCCCAAAAAAGAAAAAGAAAAGGAAATTGTTCCTTATCCCAAGCTGCAGCTACTACATCTAACTCATATGCTATCTTTGCTAATTGGTCCAACTGGTTACCACTAGATTATGCACGAATTTGACCCTTGTATAATTCATTCTTATTTTTCAGATGATCAATCCTAGCTTGCATCTTTTTCATAATACGAGGCTCTCTCTAGACCCAGTCCTCATGTTCCTTTTGTATATGCAGGTTGTTCTCTTTCAAGGTCTCGTTTTCCTTTCTCATGGATCTTTCCGCAGTGGTGAGCTTGGTGATGATTTCTTCCAATTCTTGTAGAGACCATCTCTTCTTGGGGGTGACTTCCCCTTCCTGATATTCTTAGAGGGATTGAGGGGACTTGAGGTCCTCCTCTGCTTGTTGTTTTCCTGTTGTGTTATTCCCATTTCGATGCAGCAGGGAGTCCTAAAAGGACATTGCTTCTTCGCTGATGAACTCAACTGACTCGATCGTCTCTTTACCTTTGCGGGGCCAACAAACTGACTTTTGGTAAATCTTTTCGTAGAGGTGGAAGTGCCCACAGTCTCCCCTATCGCCACCATTTCTTTGTCCCTATCTTCTTCCTTCGTATGGAGCCCAAAGGGTCTGCGGCTTCTTCTTCTTTGCTTTTACTACAAGCTTCTTCTCGGTGGGCTTCAGAGAGTCAAGGCCATCACTTCCTTCGTTCTTTACCAGTAGCCCATGATTCCATGGCATTTTCTTTCATTTTTCCATTGGTTTTTCCTCTATAGACTCTAAAGGGTCATATTTTTTATCTTCCTCTTTTTCCCTTATTTATAGCCCACGCATCCGCGACTTTTTCTTCGGTTTTTTTGTCGATGCTTCCTCCATGGAATTTGAGGAATCAGAATCCTCATTTTCTGTAAAGTAATTTTCGACCAAGTACTACTCCCATGTCCGCTTCTTTTCTTTCAAAACCTCTACCAGGACGATTTTCATCAGCCCATGGTGATAAACATTTTCCTCTAAATTACCCCCCCTCTCCTTGGCAGCTGTCGACATGTTCATCAGAGACATTCTCAAGTAATATGGAAAATTTAATGACTTGTCATGAAAATGGGTGAGGAGCCGAATGTGAAACAAGAATGCAAGCCCAAAGTGACCTTCACACGTTATGTATTTTTGTGGTAAAAACAATAAGTTTTGGTACTTACTTTGCAAGAAATCCTACAAAATTCCCTTACTTCAGCCGGGGCAAAATTTTCTTTACGAAGGAAAGACATGTACAAGCCCTTGTTGAAACGGTGGTTTTTAAACTAATTTTATCCCAACTATGGAATTTTGCATGCTTCCGCTACCAAACCCTTGGTCAAACTGAATTTGACATCCCCAACTTGAGCCTTATCACCATTTAGATTCAGGGCGAAAGATTTTGTGACTTTTGTGTTCTAGTCACTGAATCGCTGGAAAAATGGCAACCACCCTACTTTTTCCAATCTCTTCTTGCTCTGAGGGTTGGCCTCCAACAACTTAGGCCCTTCTGGCTTGAAGCAAACAGGAGCATGCAATTTCCGCATGGTGAAAAACTGGAAGATAGGGCGTATGCTCTTCTTTGAAAATATCTGGTTCAAGCTTTGCAATGGACTTTTGTGACAAGGGAGGGCTTATTATAGAAAGTTATCAAAAAGCACAGGATTTTCCAGAGTTAGGTCATGATCATGATTCTCTTCGTGATCCGACCTATAGGAAGATATGGGGAGTACGTCTATTGGTCGTGTCAGAATCATGGTGATTATGCATGGATCTAGAGTCACAATGCATCGGATTATAGTCGTGTTTTGCCACAATGTTGACCACAGCTAAAAAATCATACAAATGTTAAAAATTAAAGAGTTAATTACCCTTTACCACAAGTGTCTTGTCATTGGCTGTACTTTACCATTCTTACATTCCAATGGTCTAGTCCTTTGGACGAAACATGCTTGTTCTTGAGATGATAACCCACTTAATAGTTAGATCAGATATATGACTTCATAATTCATGACCTCGAATAGTAATTAAAATTTGTGACTACTTTAAATAATCTAAGTTGATTCTCTATCTATGGCTTTTGTTTTTCAGAAAATCAGGGTGTCGTTGCAGGAAATGGAATCAGGACTGTTGAGCGCTCTGTTGGAAATGGAATTGTGACTGTTGATACTTCTATTGAAAATTGAACCATGGCTTTTAGAAATTCTGCAAGAAATCGGACGATGACTTACGGAGCTTCTGCAGGAAATCGAACCATGACTTGCAAAGCTTCTGCAGGAAATTGAACCATTAATCAACACTTCCCACACGTTTGTGTATAGTTCACTGCACATGAATAAAGGTGTTGATGTAGAATGTGTAATGAGCTCATTGGATTACCATCCATTGAGGTTAGTTGTTAATCAATGCAAAGCCCATCACCTTTAATGAGAGCGAGGATCAAGGTACCCTGATGCATCCTATCGGGTGTGAATTAATGAGCTATTGTTGAACCCCCCTATAGGATCCAATAGTCAAGGATCCATAGTGATTCCCCATTTCTGTTAGCAAGGTAGCCTGTCATTAGGGCATACAAGCTTCAATTCATCATAAGGCTCTGATCTTCCACCCAGATAACTTGCTAATGTCGATGGGCCAACATTGTTGGAATGAGGGCCTTAAGAAATCCCACATCAATCTAACACGAGCAATCCAAATTTAACTGAAAATAAAATTTATTGAGAGCATCCTAAAGGACCTATTGACCTATAATTTTAACGAGCCCAGTGTAGTCCATGCTCTTCAGATTTCATTTTTAGAGAGTCTGAAATACTTGGAAAAGAAGACTCCGAGCGGGCTCCTTTTCTGTAACTAGTCCATTGGGCCTGGAAAAATTAATAAGCCTATACCCAATAAACATTCCTATCATGTTTTACTGACCACAAGGAATAGAGTGAGCTCATTGTGTGAGTGGAAATTAGGAAGAGATAATGGAAGGAATGATTCGTCCTCTCACCATCTTCAACTCTCTTTTCTTCGCAATTTCTTCCGCAAATTCCTCCTTGGATTGGGGTTTTTGATATAACTTTTTATGTGCCCATTCACCAAGAAGGTAACATTCCCATCATTAATGGTTTTAACCCAAAAATATCCATTATAAAAAAAATTCTCAATCTCATAGGGGCCCACCCAATGTGTGTTAAATTTCCCTTTAAAATTCTTAAATTTTGAATCATACAATAATTCCCAGTCTCCCTCTTTGAACTACTTCTTTTTAATGTATCTATCATGCCATTTACCTTGTTGTTGCTAAATCAAGTCAGTATGCTGAAAAACATCCTGCCTAATCTCATCCAACTCATTGAGCTGCAGGATCCTTTGTTGTTTACCTTCGTCAAGGTCTATACCCAAATCTATTTCCATTTTAAAAGTTTTGATATGAAATTCAATGGGCAATAAAACTTTCTTTCCATACACCAATTCATACGAAGAAATGCTAGTGGTATTTCTCCATGTGATCATGTAGGCCCATAATGCTTTACCAAGTCGGTCAAACCAATCCTTCTTATGTAATTGCACTGTCTTGGTAAGGATTGTCTCCAACACGTTATTTGTTGATTCCACCTACACGTTGGCTTGTGGATGATAAGGGGTGGACATTCAATGAGTAATCTGATATTTCTACACAATTCCCTACATAATATTTGACACAAACTGAGTACCTTGATTAGTGAATATTTCCCTAAGTACCCCAAATCTTTCAAAAATATCAGAAAAAGGAAAATCTACCACTATTTTCTCTGTTTCTCTAGGTAGTGCTTTTTCCTTCATCGACTTCGTAACATACTCATTACAAACTAAAATATAAATGTTACCTTTGGACGTAGGGTTGATTGGACCTAGAAAATCAAGAGCCCATCTCTCAAAAGGTTCTATGAGAACCTGTGGCTGCAAAGGCGTCTCGTCTAATTATATAGGTTGCCACATTCTTTGACAATTGTCACACTTCTAGACATATTCTCACGCACCTTTGAAAAGACTTGGCCAATAGTAACTTGAGCAAAGGATCTTGTAAGTTGTCCGATTGTCTACAGAATGTCTTCCACACAGTTCATCATGAAAAGATCTCAAAATTTCATAGATATCATCTTCCCTAACACACCTACGGAAAATCAAATCAGGTCTAGTGAAAAAAATATCTCCCCTCATCCAAGAGTAATCAACACTTTTCCTAATAATTCTCTTTTTCTGATTAGATGAAAAGAAAGGAGACAACTTTCTTGTAGCAAGGTAATTGGTCATTGATGAGCCCCAAATTGGGTAACTTATTGGGCTCATTTTTCCTAATTGTCCTTGTTCAATCCTGTTCAATCCTCCATTTTTCATAGATTATGCATTATTTTTTAGTATGTTTATGTCATTTGAATGAATAAGGGTGGTCACTCTACCTAGGAGGTTAACACGTGGTTATTTCAGGTTTTTTGGACAAATGTGGAGCAAACCCGAGCAATCATGGGCTAGAGGACAACCAAGCTTGAGGTGATGATTCGTAGGGGGGTTGTCTATGACATTAAATATCCCTTCCTTGGGATTTCCACCCTCAACTCCGAGCTCACAGGGCACCAAAATGGATCTTGAAGGCAGCCAAGCAGATTTTGGAAAAGGGGTTGTCTACTAACAGTTGGGACACCTGAGTCCCTTGGATTTAGGAGGCCTGCTAGGGCCCTCGTCATGTATAAATAAGAAGGCCTCAGCCTTCGTAGTTTACTTTTGAAACCGTTGCATTTTTTCACTATAGTACTGTCACTTTCAGCTCATTTTCTTGTAGCCGTTTTGGCATAACTTTTGGTTGATGACTATTTTTTGATAATGACAAGCAGTCCTATTTTATATCAGCTCTGAGTTCTCTATAGGGTCTATAGCTCTTAGGGTTGGGCCCAACCTGAGAGAAAATGCCTCCTTTATGTACTGTTATCTTTCCTTTATGCATCGTTGTTTTCCATTTTATGCATTTGCAAACGTATCTCTGTTAGGCAGATTAAATTGTGTTGATTAACTAGGTCACTGTTTATAGTTAGAAATTCTTTTTATGTTTAGAATAGGTTGGTAGGATATCAACAGGGAAAAAGCTCCAGAAAGAAGCCAACAAGCACCTTTGGTTTCATCTCTCCCTCATAGGATCAGGGGCTGGGATCAAATTAACCTTGCTCTCCCAAACAAAAACACTATTTTTGCCTTGCCACGCAATCACTAGTGTACAATTTTCATTTGCAGAAATTGGTTACATGTTCAGATCTTTGAAATGTTTCATTGCATAGTTGATATATATGGTTCCCTTGCAAATAAAGCTGTTGTTCATTCACTTCTCTGTTAGCTATATTAGATTAACTAGGACTTTGATTACTTGCAAGTCTTTATTGGTTCAGTTGAAAGTACATGGTGCAGAGCATCTCTACCACTTCTTCATCCACCCAAACTTCATCAGAACCATCTATTCCATATCCTAACTGGGTTTCTCATCCCACATTTTTCATCTTGCCCATGTAACCCTACCTTTTTGTGCAACCATTGTTTCAGCCTTCTTTGAGCCAATTCAGCCATCTACACCTTCCCCCAACTCCATGCACTAGTCCCTGGGCCACTTCAGACCCCTATCCTACCTCGATACCCATTCCTTCATCTTCCCTCACTCATCCATCCTCCAAAATCCCATTTCTAAATATCCTGTAGAAATTTCTGAACATCCTGTACAAATTCTTGAACATCCTGTAGAACCCCTGCAGACTTCCTGTAGAAGCTCACAAATGAGGTTTCTTGATAGCCAGACTTTGTGAAACCCTCTGGAAGGGTGTCAGGGACTCCTTAGGCACCCTCTGAACCTTCTCGACCTCTTCCAAGCATTTCTCCTCATCAATCGACCCCTGCACAGTCAAGAACAGTGAAAGCCTATGCATGATGAAATTGGCAACTTATTCAAAAATACAAAAAGATGTTTTCTTCAGATAGAGGTAGTCTAGACACATGTATTTTACCTTCATAGAAGTAATGGCTTCTCTTCAAGTAGCTTGCATTCTCTTCTTTAGTTTCTCAATTTATTTTCGAAAAGAGATTAGCTTCCTTTGAGACTAGCTTCCATCCATCAGTAAACAAGCTTCTTCTCAAAGCTCATAGAAGTTGGCTTAAGCCCCTAGCGGACTTGCGCCAAGTGGCCAAGTGACAGCTGTGGCAAGAGCTAGTACTTGTGCATACATCACCGTCACTTCCAAGTTTGTTACGAACTACCGGGTTGATAAAAGTAAAGAAGGGAGTCCCAGGAGTTGCAGCATTATTGCTGCAATACTGGAGCTCACCACGCTTTTTGGCACCGTTGTCGGGGAAGTGTTAGATTATTGGTGGTTGTTGCTTTTCTTCTATTTCCTCCTACAACCTTCTACTAAGTAGTTTATTTCATTTCCATTCTCCAATTTTATTTCTGCAAAAGTAGAGTAGACATTTCCTACTTTCATATATTAGCATTTCAGTTCTGCAATTTCAATTCAGCAAGCGTAGATTAGTATTTCAATCCCGCAATTTCGATTCTGCAAGTGTAGCTTAGCATTTCAATTCCATGATTTTAATTTTGCAAAGTAGATTAGTCCTTTCCTGTTTTCATTTTCATTCCAAATTTTCATTTAAGCAAGATAGTTAGTTGTAGTTCAATCTATTTTAGTTTTGCAGGTACCATCAGAGAAAAAACAAAAGCAACCAAAATTCTTTCCCTTTCATGCCTCGTAGGAACAGAGATAAAACCGAAAAATTCTTACCCAACACCCCCACCACATCTCTGAGTTAACCTTCTCTCTTCTCTGGTAACAGTGAGCCAGAAGAACCTATAGGTGTCCCTCCTCAGATATACGAAGATCCTATAATAGAAGAATAGTTAGAGAACGTTCCATCTAAAGCCATGGCCGAAAACCGAAATAGTAGAAGAGAATATGAGAGAATAGAAGGTGCCTTTCCCATTCAAGAGACCAATGGAGACATGAAAATGAAAAACATAACTCCCTCGGCTTTACCTCACTTCCATGGATTGACTACTGAAGACCCTGATACCTTCCTATTTGAGTTTGTTGTCCTTTGTTAAACTTACGACTATGCTGAGGACAAGTAAAAGTTGAAACTCTTTCCCTCTACCCTCAAGGATGCAGCATTACGCTGGTTCATGGGGTTACCTGGAAATAGTATCACCACTTGGGCTTAGATGCAGCAAGATTTCAATACCAAATACGAGGACTACCGTAGGTCCAAGGAAACAAAGGGAGAAATCTTTCGAATGACGATGGGAAGCGATGAGCCTTTAGAATATGACGAGGAAAGCTTCCAACTTAGTTATAAACGGGCCAGGTGCACAATTGACCCAGAATCTCTGAAGCTGTTTTTGCTCCGAGGAGTCCCTGAAGACCTTCTAGACACCCTTCACATGCTAGCTGGAGAGGACATCTACCAACTACCTTATGAGGACATAAAGATCGTGTTTAGAAACCATTCTAGGGTAGCCTGGAAGAGGGGTAGGGGGAATCCTCTTTTAACTAGTACCACCTTCTCCAAGCGTGAGTTTTCTAACGAGATGGGAGACCTCAAAAGTGAGATGAGACAGACTATTGCCATGCAACTTGATACCTTTCAAATTCAGCAAAAGAAAGAGGAACCTGAGAGGGCTTTGGCCATATTTTGTCCTAAATGCATGAGGAAGCATCCTAAGAATGAGTGTCCATTACACTCAGTAGAGGTATGTTTCATTTGTGAGGAAGACCACCCCACCAACCAATGCCCTACCTTGCCTAAATTTAAAGCCATGTACCTAGGGACTGAGGAAGCTACTGAAACTCTCTATGTCCTCAACCAAAGGAGGCCACATGGGCCCATACCTTACCAATAGGGGATGCGAGGGACATCCCAAGCTTATTATAACCCCAACCAACCCACTCATATACCTTCTTCGGGCACCCCTGCTCATCCTTCCTGGTCCGCGCCTCCTATGTGGTCTTATCCATCTCCATACCATACTCAACCTACTCCTCATTCATTTCACTCACATGCCCATCCACAACCTCAGTCGAATGCACCTCAACCGGGGTGGAGGCCTTAATACAACCCTCCTCCCGCAATTTTGCCTTCACCACCAGCTCAACCGCAACCATTACCTCCTTCTCCTCCAAGACAACCCTAGATGTCTGCTCAACTGAACCCGAACCCCAACAACAGACAGGACCAGTAGGTATATACTAGGGAGACAACATGCCCTACCTATGCTGTGGAGATCTAGGAGATCAACCTGTGATCTGGGAAGGTCCTTCCAGAGTGCCAACCTCCTCCCTTAGAGGAGGAGGTAGAGAAACAGGAAAGTGAACCCAAAGCCATTCCACCTTTTCCTGAGTGACTCACAGTAACCACACAACCCGACCCAGAAGAGACTGAGCTTCTGGGAGAAATCAAGCAGTTGTGTGTGAAAATACCACTTCTCTAGGCCATAAAAGATGTACAGATATATAAAAAATTGATTAAGGAGAAGTGTTTCAGGCACCTAGGCAGGCGAAAGAGAGATGCCTCAACTATCAATGTCATAGGACAACTGTCTGATCTTATGTTGGGGCAAGTAATTTGTCCAAAGTATTTGGACCCTGGGAGTCCTGTAGTTGATGTTCACATCAATGGCACCATCATCGCCCACACCTTGATTGATCTTGGGGCTACCATTAATGTGATGACAGGGGACACCATGCTTAAGCTCAACCTTCAGAGTTCCTTAAGGAAGACCTCAACAGTACTGCAATTGGAAGACCACTCCACCGTGACTCCCGAAGGGATTGTGGAAGATGTCATGGTCTCTATTGACTCTTGGGAGTACCCTGCAGACTTCTTGCTCCTTCAGCCAAAGGAAAAACTCACTGCATATCCGCTCATTTTGGGAAGGCCTTGGCTAGCTACTGCGGATGCTTACATCAGCTATTGAGCAGGAAGCATGGCCATCAAAAATGGGCCTATGTCCAAACAGCTGGTCCTATACCCTCCTACCCAACCTCTGCTAGAACATGACTTACCCCTCTGGTTGGAAGAAGGAGATGAGGATGAGGTCTACGCTGCACCATTATGCACAGTGGAGACCACCAGGGTAGGTCCTCAGACCGAGGATGATTTGATTGAGATCTTAATCCAAAATCCTCCTCCCGGTGCACTATCCTTAGAAGAGTTGGTGGAAGATACCCAAGCCAGTGCTTTAGTCGACCTCTGTGTGACTGACCCAACCTCTCCTAGAGTTAAGAATGTGGAGTTTGGCCCTGAAAGAAATTTAAATATCAGCTCCTCTCTCTCTCCGTCTCAGGAAAAATAGCTATGTAGCCTCTTGAACCGCCATTTGGAGGCTTTTTCCTAGAGCTATAAGGAAATGAAAGGAATCCATCCTTCAGTCTGTACCAATCATATTTATATTAAAGAGGACTGTAAACCAGTCAGGAAACCTCAGAGGAGAATGAGTCCAGCCCTTAAGGACATTGTTAAAGAAGAATTGCAAAAATTGTTTGACGCAGGATTCATCTACCCCATCTCGGACAGCGAATGGATTTCCCCTCTGGTGTTGGTACCCAAGAAAAATGGGAAGTGGAGAATCTGCGTAGACTACAGAGAATTAAACAAAGCCACCTAGAAAGACCACTTCCCTTTGCCTTTCATAGGTCAAGTGTTGGATGGACTGGCTGGAAAGAAGTTTTTCTCTTTCCTAGATGGGTTTAGCGGGTATAATCAAATCCAAATCAGCCCGAAGGACCAAGATAAGACCACCTTCACTTGTGCATGGGGTACCTTTGCCTACCAAGTCCTTCCCTTTGGGTTATGCAATGCTCCTACCACTTTCCAGAGAGCTGTACTGAGCATCTTTGTCGAGTTGGTTCATGATTCAGTGGAAATCTATATGGATGACTTTACTCCTTATAGGTCTAGCTTCCAAGAAGCCTTATCCAACATGGGAAAAGTTTTAAGCAAGTGCATTGAGATGAACCTGTCCCTCAGCCCTGAAAAAGGTGAATTCCTAATGACTGAAGGGACCATGTTAGGTCATACCATTTCTCGCCAAGGATTACGGGTGGATCCTAACAAAATTGCTATCATAAAAAAGGTTCCACCTCCTCAGAAGGTAAGAGATGTTTGGAGTTTCCTAGGCTTAGCGGGATATTATAGAAGATTCATCAAAGATTTCAGTAAGCTAGCCTTGCAATTGTTTGGCCTCCTAGGAAAAGATGTCAAGTTTAAATGGACTGACGACTGTTAAGGGGCTCTGAATGAGTCGAAAGATAAGCTAGTGTCCACCCCAATCTTGAGAGGCCCAAATTGGGCCCTACCTTTCCACATCCACACTGATGCCTCAAATAGAGCCATAGGGGTAGCCTTAGGAGAAGTTGAGGAGAAGCTTCCATATCCCATATATGTTTTCATCAAAAACCTGTCCAAGGCAGAAATGAACTATACTGTAACTGAGAAATATTTCCTGGACATGGTCCATTCACTGAACAAGTTCCGACACTACATCACTAGCTATCAAACATTTGTATATACCGATCATGGTGCAATTAGATATTTAATGAATAATCCTGATGTAAATGCTTGTATCATTAGATGGTTACTTTTGTTGCAACAGTTTGATTTGACTATCATTGACAAACTGGGTAAAGAAAATGTTGTTACTGACTTCTTGTCTAGATTGGATTTGCCTGCAGGTGAAGAAGGAACAGTGGATAACCAGATGCCAGATGAACATCTTTTTGCTATTTCAGTGCTCTCTCTGTGGCTTGCTGATATAGCAAACTACTTGGTCTCAGCACAGTTCCCTCCACATCTATCCTCAAAGGAGAAGAGCAGAATCGTGAGGAAGAGTGCCCCATCGGGGGCAACCTGTTCAAAATTGGCCCCGATCAGATCTTGAGGCGTTGTGTTAGGGAGGAGGAAGTCTTTGACATCCTCGTAACCTGTCACGATGGACCCTGTGGAGGCCATTTTGCAGCAAAGAGGATTGCCTTCAAAATTCTACAAGCAGGCTACTATTGGCCCACTCTTCATCAAGATGTCAGAAGATACATCAGCCAATGTGACCGATGCCAGAGGATGGGGAAACCGACCCCAAGGGATGAAATGCCTCTCCAACCTCAAGTGACCCTCAAACCATTTAATAAGTAGGGCGTGGCTATTGTGGGTCCTATCAACCCTCCTTCGAGGTAAAGGTCTTACATCATTGTGTGCACATACTACCTGAAACAGTGGGTAGAAACCAAGGCAATCAAAGCAGCGACAGAAGAAAAGGTGCAAGAGTTTTTAAGAGAAAACATCTTCTACAAATTTGGCTACCCAAGAGAGTTAGTCGCTAATCAAGGAAGCTATTTCACCTCCAACTTAATTGAAGACTTGCTCGCTCATCACAAGATCAAGCACAATACTTCCACCCCATATCATCCTCAAGAAAATGGGTAGGTGGAAGTCACAAATAGAGCATTAGAAGGGACTTTGACTAAGGTGGTGAGTAGCAGCAGCAAGGATTGGGCAGATCACCTGGTTGAGGCCACTTGGGCCTACAACACCACTTGGAAGACCACAACCAGTTTCACACCTTATGAGCTGGTCTACGGGAAGAGAGCTTTGCTATCAATCGAGTTCGAGTACAACACATTGAGGATGGCAGCTCAGCTGGACCTAGATCTCAGCCATGCTCAACGTGAAAGGTTATTGCAGTTGAATGGGTTAGATGAACACCGAATGCAGGCCCTCCTCCACTCAGAAGTGGTTCAACTTCAGAGGAAGATATGGCATGACCGACACCTTAATGAAAAACAATTCCAACTGGGAGATTGGGCGCTGCTGTATGACTCCAGACATAAGGATTTCAAAGGGAAGCTAAGGACAAGATGGCTAGGATCATATGCAGTGGAGAAGTGCAATGACAATGGTTCCGTCCTTATCCAGACCATTGATGAAGAAGCCATCCCCATGCTCGTCAATGGGCATCGAGTGAAGATCTACAGGAAACCCCTTTCGAAGTAGGAGTTCATCGAAACTGTGGAAAAATCGGTGCTTGTAATAAAGAAGGGTTCTTCCTTTGTTCCGTCCACACCTTGAACATCATCAATATATATATATATATATAAAATAAAAAGATCCTTGGGTGAAAACCTCTCTGAGGTGCCCAAGGTAGATGGTAGGGGTGAAAACCTCTGAGGCACCCAAGGCAGATAGTAGGGGTGAAAAAATCCTGGAGGTGCCCCTGCTATCTCTCTCAAAAAATAAAAGGAAAAAAGAAAAAAAAAGAAAAAAGAAAAGGAAGAAAGAAACAAAGAAAAAGGAAGAAAGTTTAATCCCTGAAGAATTGTTGCAAGTTGCAGGAATACATTGCAGAAAGGAGACTTCCCAAAACAAGGACAGGGTTCCCTACCAAGTTACCAGGCATCCTCACATACACTCCCCCCATGGACACTCATTTTTTTCAGGATTCGGACACAATCTGGTGGAGGTTCAACCTTCTACAAGAAGTTTCAAGACTTTCTATAAGGAGTTATTCATTTCTATAGGAAACATCCTATAGAGCCTTTGGGCAGGCCAGAATCGATTCTGGAGAGGGATTTGAAGCTTGAAATCTTTTGATGAGGCATGCAACCACTCTTTTCTTCCATACTCCACTTGTTTCATCTCCTTCCACCACCATTGCAACAATCTGGTTGAATATTCCTGCACAGTCATACAAGAGTCATGTTTCCTCAGATCAAAATTTGTTTTTTCAAAGTGACAAATCAAGCATGCAGAGGCTCGCACACTTTACCTGTCAAGTCTTCATCAGGACCCTCCATCCGTCGATGCAACCCTGTTTGTTTCAGCATGCATCCCAGGAGGAGAAACGTCTACAGGATGTCCTACAGGAATCCTATAGCAGCTGATCCGGCTGGAGCACATACTATGGAGACACCAGTAGCTCAAATCAAATGAAGTCAGTGCATGCAGCATTTACCACCAGAGGGTCGGGTCTCAAAGTCTTGTATCTAGCATCAGTCAATGAAAAAGGAACTCTAGCACTCGTGCATGAAGTAGTAGCAAGCAAATCCAACACTCCACGTCCCAAAGCCCACAAAACACGTCCACGGCCACACAGGTAAGTGTCTAACATTATTCGTCGAATTTCATGACCTATACTCTAAAATTTGCATGACTGTGAGATGGGTAGATTGAACAAGTTTGGTGGCCAGTCAGCTGGCCACCCACATCTAGCTGGATGGCCTCATGGGATCTGAACGAGCTCGGTTATGCCAAAAAGATGGGCAGTTGACACATGGGAAGTGTCCAGTCAGGGAGAATCGGCAGTGTGACAGAAATGGCGGCGGTGAATGGCAGAAGGAAGGATTTGGCGGTCAGAGACACACCGAAGAATGATGGCTGTGACGTTGGCTAACGGATCAGCCTGGATAGCTCACCCACACGCCATGAATTGCATAGCAATTCAAATTGCCTGGTCGAATAACTCAAGGTGAACCACTGTCATTCGCACTTGCAACCATTTTTGCAGCAGATTATGCGTCCTCCTCCTCTGAAAGTTGTTAGCCTGAGCTTCTCGGCCTATTCCAACGTCCTTCCATGTCTCAAACTTGCCCAGAACCATCGTGACGTCCTCCAGAAGTCGGAAAAGCTTTCTACAAGAAGGTACGCTACAGGAAACCTGGCTTTATGAATAAGCCTGGACTGTCTACGTCGAGGGTGGAAATTCTCAGAGAGGTAGGCCCGAACATACCATTCCCATGCATGATATTTCAAAAGGTGGTGAATTCAATGTGCTGGGGTAGAAAAAATTTAAAATCAAGTCTGTCTGTGAATTCAAATAGCAGTTTACTTGTGGTTGCATGAAATTGTCTTCGTTGGTTTGCGTCCAAGATTTTCTCCATGATTCCTAAGGTAAATTCCTCCTGTAGAGAAGTTGCAACACTGTCAAGGCGAACCGGTGAAAAAACTGTGAATTTTACATGATTATATGTATGCTGGAAATTTAGCTCTGCACTCTGTTTAGGGAAACCCGAGTTGTCCTTCTGTACACGAGAAGTCGAGTTTTAAAAGTGGGGAATTGATACAAAGTGGCCTGGAGATACTGTTTTCAACGTTCTGAGGAGGAAACACACATAGAATTCCCTTTTTGCTCAAAGCACAAGACAAAATAGAGTATTTTTCACCATCCCAGGAGGGTTTATCAGAAAGGAACCCTCGGACTCCAAGAAACTGCGAGAAACTCCTGAGGTTGTAGACTTATTTTCCTGTGCAAACTGGATGACCTTCTGTGACAAAATTCAAGGTCACGATGATGAAATAACAGAGGAATTCCTAAGGTCCCTGAAGCTTAAATCAAAGACACTAGCCACTGTCAACTTCATAGGGTTGACCCTAAAGCTCACCCCACAACTCATTAGCAGAGTCACTGATCTACCAATGGGGGTACCCTGGGATAAAGAGGAGAGGAAATTGGGCCAAAAGGCTAAAAAGAATTCTTCTTACCAGAGGAAAAATTTTCAGAGGATAAGAATGGGCTCTGAAGAACCAGCCTACAGCCATTTTGGAGCGAAGTCAGCCTTCAAATTATTAAATATATTACATGTGAGGGGCGGTTCAACATCGTATATGGTTATCAGTTCCATTTGCTAACTGAACTCAGGCACCAAATGGATTTTCCCATAGAACAAAAGTTGAGCATCCCCTACTTCCTCCTGCAATCCTTGATTGACTGTGCCACAAAGCTGAGGGGGGGGACACCAGACCAGCTAGCCCATCATGGGCTTATCAAGCTCTTAGTAAAAGATGCACTCCATACCTACACTGTCCCTCTCTCCTGGGAGATTTTTTGAAATATTTCTAAGGATGATGACATCCAAATTTTGGCCGAGGAACTCACTTCCTCTAGCAGCGAGGAGAAGGAGCACATTGAGGCAGAAAAGAAAGCCAAGGGTAAGGAAACCCCAGGAAAACCACCAAAGCAAGGACAGAAAGAGACACGAGAGAAAGGCCAAATTGCTGAGGCCAAAACGGTGGGTGGAAAAATGACACAAACACTGAGGGAGAAGAGATTACAGAGCAGGGTAGAAAGGACTGAAAAAGTCAAAGCAAGTGAAGGCACACCTAAAGCAGCCACAACCAAGCTAAAGGAAAAGTCACCCCTAGCTAAGCAGGCCAAAAAAATGACAACTAATTCTACAGGAAGCCAGAAGGTCATTTTTACAGGAAGTCCAAAAAGTGCTTCTACAGGAAGCGAGAAATCAGTCAACACAGGACTTTCTGCAGGAAGTTTGAAAAAAGGGCAAGGGAAGGAAGAATCTCCTGATATTCTAGCTAGGGAGGCAGCAGTTGTGCTAGCCGCCCTCAACACATCTCCAAAGAAGAAAGAAAAGTGGAAGAGGGAGCCTTCCATGTATTTTAACGCGAGAAGAAGCACAAGGATTAAAACTAGTAGACCAAAGGAGAAACAGTCCAAAGGACCAATTACAGTTGAAGACATCCCATCCAAACAAAAGACATCCATAACATATGAGCGGGGAAGCCCGAAGACATCCACATGGAAGGAAAGGCTGGAGAAATTAAACTCGGAGGCCTCTCTACAGGATGCCAAGCCTGCTCTACAGGAAACATTGGCTAGGCTGAAAGAGACCGGAAAGATGGAAGAAAAATCAACCAAGTCATAACAAGAGGAAGAGAAGGCTGATACCATTATGGAACCAAGCCCCTAGCCCAGCCCAGGCTCTTATTATAACTTCTTAGAGGCCTAGAAAATCATTCCTCCAAAATTCACAGTGCCACTTTTCCTAGCACTAGAGGAAGAAAGAGTAAGGACCCACACTTGGATGAAGATCGCTAAATCCAAGGGGATGGCAGATATAGGCCCTCTGGAGGAAAATCTCAAGGAGACCCAAAGAGAATTGGCAAGGGTATGGCATGTGTAGTGCTACTAGCAGACCAAGCTATGAGAAGAGAATGAGTTGCTTAGACAGCAGCTACAGCTACAATGACAAAGGAAAGAAGACAGACTTCACCTCTTGGGTGGACAACAGCACCAGGAGGAGGCCACAATAGCCAAAGACACCACAGAAGAGCCTCAGAGGAAAGAAGAAATGCAAGCTGAACTTGAGGCACTAAACTGGAAACTACAGGAAAGAGAATTTCAAGCAGGCCTAGAGATACAATCTCTAAAACAGCAGATACAAGAGAAGGAGGCCCAACTAGCCTGCATGGCCAGTTGGGCAATGGAAGCTCTGCAATGTAGGTAGTCGGCCAAATACTATGCCCTATACCTTAGGGATCAGTGGCTGCAATTTCAGATTAACACTTTGGCACAGAGGGGTATCACTTAAATCCAAAACCCCGAACAATTCATGGCTTTATGTAACAGCAGTTTGTTAGAAGACAAGGCCAAGCTATCATAGTTCTACCTTCATAATTTGGCCCTTCCCAATGTGACCTCATGGGACCCCAACATAGCAGTAGGGGACATGCAGCTTATGGCCATGACCTCATGGCTAATGAAGAAAAGAGAGCGACAGAGGTTAGGAATGTCATGGACCGGGAACTAGAGGAACCACTGGTGATTAGAGCAGAGCCAGGGGACCCCTCAGCATTGATATCTACCCACCAGCACCTAGCAACCGACTCTGAGGCCCTGTTAGAGTACATGGATCATCAAGCTCAGGCCATAGCACATTTTGAGGATATGGAGCGACTATTGGGGGAAAACTATGTTCATTCTTGCACCCATAGGTGGAACACATTATCCCACAACCTCAAAATCAAGGAATACCACACCCCAACTAGAATGAGGGAGGCCTTGGCACGAGTGCCTCTCTACAAAAAGTCTATGCAAAATCTTCAGGCCAGCTGGATAGGCCTCAAGTTAAGTCCACCTTTGCTTTTGGGGTTGCTAGAAGGAGGTACAGAAGAAGAAGAGCATAAGCAGTGAGAAGAGGTGGAAAGGAAGGCTAGATTCCATGACAGTGAAGAAGATATTACTTCATAAGCCTGAGATGTGAGGGAGGTGATCAAAGAAATTAAGGACGAGGAGCTAGACTAGTTGCTCAGAGGATGAGCAACCCATTTAGCAGGGGGGTGATGATGAGCCCCAAATTGGGTAACTTATTGGGCTCATTTTGCCTAATTGTCCTTGTTCAATCCTTGTTCAATCCTCCATTTTTCATAGATTATGCATTGTTTTTTAGTATGTTTATGTCATTTGAACTAATAAGGGTGGTCACTCTACCTAGGAGGCTAACACATGGTTATTTCAGGTTTTTTGGACAAATGTGGAGCAAAACCAAGCAATCATGGGCTAGAGGACAGATAAGCTTGAGGTGAGAATCTGTAGAGGGGTTGTCTCTGAAATTAAATAGCCCTTCCTCGGGATCTCCACCCTCAACTCTGAGCTCACAGGCCACCAAAATGGATCTTGAAGGTAGCTAATCAGATTTGGGAAAAGGGACTATCTACTAACAATTGGGATAGCCGAGTCCCTTGGTTTTAGGGGGTGTAGGGCCCTCGTGATGTATAAATAAGAATGACTCAGCCTTTGTAGTTTACGTTTGAAACCATTGCATTTTTTGCACTATAGTACTGTCACTTCAGATCGTTTTCTTGTAGCCATTGTGGCATAACTTTTGGTTGATGACTATTTTTTGATAATGACAAGGAGTCCTATTTTATATCAGCTCTGAGTTCTCTATAGGAGTCGTAGCTCTTAGGGTTGGGCCCAACCTGAGAGCCAAGGACTCCTTTCTGTACTGTTATCTTTCCTTTATGCATCATTGTTTTCCCTTTTATGCATTTGGAAACGTATATCTGTTAGGCAGATTAAATTGTGTTGATTAACTAGGTCATTGTTTATGGTTAGAAATGCTTATGATGTTTAGAATAGCTTGGTAGGATATCAATAGGGAAAAACCTCCATAAAAAATCCAACAAGCACCTTTGGTTTCACCTCTCCCTCATAGGATCATGGGCTAGGATCAAAGTAACCTTGCTGTCCCAAACAAAAACACTATTTTCGCCTTGCCATGCAATCACTAGTGTACGGTTTTCATTTGCAGAAATTGGTTACATGTTCAGATCTTTGAAATGTTTCATTGTATAGTTGATATATATGGTTCCCTTGCAAATAAAGATGTTTTTCATTCACTTCTCTGTTAACTAGATTAAATTAACTAGGACTTTGATTACTTGCAAGTATTTATTGGTTCAGTTGAAAGTACACGGTGCATAGCATCTCTACCACTTCTTCATCCACCCAAACTTCATCAGAACCATCTGTTCCATCTCCTAACTGTGTTTCTCGTCCCACATTTGTCATCTTGCCCACGTAACCCTACCTTTTTTTGCAACCATTGTTTCAGCCTTCTTTGAGCCAATTCAGCCATCTACACCTTCTCCCAACTCCATCCACAAGTCCCTGGGCCACTTCAGACCCCTATCCTACCTCCATACCCATTCCTTCATCTTCCCTCACTCATCCATCCTCTAAAATCCCATTTCTAAACATCCTGTAGAAATTTCTGAACATCCTGTAGAAATTCCTGAACACCCTGTAGAACCCTTGCAGACTTCCTGTAGAAGCTCACAAATGAGGTTTCTTGATAGCCAGACTTTGTGAAACTCTTTGGAAGGGTGTTAGGGATCCTTAGGCCCTCTCTGAACCTTCCCGACCTATTCCAAGCATTTCTCCTCATCGATCCACCCCTGCACAGTCAAGAACAGTGAAAGCCTATGCATGATGAAACCGACGACTTATTCAAAAATATAAAATGATGTTTTCTTCAGATAGAGGTAGTCTATACACATGCATTTTACCTTCATAGAAGTAATGGCATCTCTTTCAGTAGCTTGCATTCTCTTCTTTGCATCATTAGGACTAGCTAGTAGAATTAGGGTTTGCTAGGGTTTGCACTTTCCTTCAGTTTCTCAATTTCTTTTCGCAAAGAGATTAGCTTCCTTCGAGACTAGCTTCCATCCATCAGTAAACAAGCTTCTTCTCAAAGCTCATAGAAGTTGGCTTGAGCCCCTAGCGGACTTCTGCCAGCTGACCAAGTGACAGCTTCAGCAAGAGCTACTACTTGTGCATACAGCACCGTCGCTTCCAAGTTTGTTACGAACTACCGGGTTGATAAAAGTAAAGAAGGGAGTCCCAGGAGTTGCAGCATTATTGCTGCAATACTAGAGCTCACCAGTCATGTCTGGAAATCAAGGTGTTTTAAAATAAATAGCAAAAAAAATTTCATCAAGAAAGCTATCATTAATAGGAACATCCTCACCTGCATGGTTGAGTCTAGATAAGGAATCAGCTACCTAATTTTCCTTCCCAGGCCTATCCAATACTGTAATGTTAAATTCCTACAACAACAAAAGCCACCTAGTAACCCTACCATTAGTAACTGGTTTATTCATGGAATATCAAATGGTAGAGTGATCAGTGTGTACAAAAACTTCATAGCTCGTGATGGAATGTCTAAACTTATTAATAGAATAAATCACAAAAAAAAAAATCAGTTACCGTGTACTTCAGTTTTGCAGGAGTTAATTTTTTACTAACATAATAAATAGCATGGGTTACAGGATCCTATGTTTGTCCTAGTACTGCTCCTATGGCTGAATTAGAGGCGTCAGTGGAAATGTGAAAAGGAAATTTCCTATATGGGCCTCTCAAGACTGACGCTGAAGAAACTTTTTCCTTGAGTGTATCAAATGTAGCTTGACACTCATCATGCCAATGAAATTTAGCTTCTTTAGTCAATAATTTAAATAATGGAGAGGCTACCTTTGTAAAATAAAAACCTTCAATAGTAGCATGCATGTCGAAGGAAACTTCGGACTCCCTTCTGATTGGTTGGTGAAGGCATCTTTGCAATGACTTCCATTTTCGCCGAATCAACTTTAATTCCTATAGCAAAAACATGATGACCCAAAATAGTACCTTCATTCGTAATCATAAAACATTTTTCATTACTTAATGAGAGATTAGCTTCTCTACATCTCTGCAAAACTTTCTCAATATTATGTAAATCTTCTTCAAAAATATCACCCATGACTATAAATTCATCCATATAAACCTCTACACAATCATGCAAAAGATCAGAGAAAATACCAAGGACTGCTCGTTGGAATGTGGCTAGTGCATTGCATAGACCCAATGGTAATACCCTATACGCATAGGTGCCCCAGGGACATGTGAATGTAGTCTTTTTCTGGTCCTCTAGAGCTATCCTAATATTATTGTACCCAATGAACCCATATAGGAAGGAAAAATATTATTTTCATGCTAAATTGTCCAACACTTGGTCTATAAAGGGCAGGGGAAAGTGATATTTCAAAGTTGACTTGTTTAGTTCCCTGTAATACAAACACACTCACCATTTACCATTCTTCTTGGGGACAGTAACCAACAAATATACCCACTAACTATCCGAGATAGGATAGAGGAACCCTACGTTTAATAATTTTTGCAATTCATCTTTCACAATTTCCCTTAAAGCGGGGTTCATTCTCCTTTGTGGCTGTCTCACAAGCTTGGCTTTCTCTTCTATATAAATATGATGAATGCATGTGTCTAGGTGAATTCCTCTCATATCTATGTATTCCCAAGCAAAATCGTCTGAAAAGTTTTTCAATGCTTGAATTAATTGTTTTTCTTCTTCATGGGTTAAGGCAAAATCAATATTCAAAGGTTTTTTAGGAAAAATTTCAACCACCTTAGTCCCCCATTCAGTCATGGAATATGTAGGAAATGTAGATAATAAGGCTGACTGTAGTTCAGCTACTATGCTATGCTCATGAAAATCCTATAGATTAGTAATGAAATCTAAATTATGACTAGATTTCCCTTCTTCTTATTGCAAAAAATCAGGATTAGAAATACAACAATTTATCAAATTTTCTTTTGGATTTTCTTTAAGGCTCATGGCTTGGGAAATTGTCAAAATTGGTCAGGTACATTTTGAATCATGCTCCTCCTCTTCAAACCAATGTGTATTTTCTAATATTTAAAGAGGTTGAGCAGGGGGATTCAAATTAATATGTTTTATTTCAATCTGATGAGTGATGGTCATGTTTCCAGACCTACACCCTATGTAAGAGTCTGTTGTGGCTAGCCACGGTCTCCCCAAGATCAAAGGATTCCCTCCTAAGTTAGTTTTGGGTTGAAGAATGTAAAAATCTACAAGATACTTCCAGGAATCGAATGAGATGAAAATTTCTTCTAATACCCACTCTGGTTTTCCCTTAGACCTATCTTCTAGCTCTAACATAGTAGGAGTGGGCAATAAGTCAAAGGTTCCTATTCTAGATAAGATCTCCACAGTCATTACATTAATGACTGCATCCAAATCAGTTAAAGTGTTTTTTTTATAGGATTTCCATTAATAAAGGTTGTAACCACAGGGATGCCAAGGTGTGCATATGTTCCAGTAACAAATCTGGTAGACATTAAACTTGCAAGTTTTCCAACTACTTGAATTGTAGAGAATTCTCTCTTTTGTCTTCTTGGTATCTTGGTATATATCTCCTTTATTTTTTGGCATAGATTGAGATATCTTTAATTTCTTGTAGCAATGTGATCTTAATGCATACATTTCTCAACTCAGACACAAGATCATACTTGGTTTGTTTTAGTTTCATTTGCAACCTCTCAGGAAAAGGAGGTTGGATCATATGGGATGAGGAAGGTTCTTGTGGCCTTGAAGTACGTTGTTCTGTTGGTTCATGTGTGATTTCAACTTCAGAAATTTCTAGAGTATCTTCCTCTATAATTTGTTCAATTCTTCCAAGCTGAATCACCACCTTTCCAGACCTGAGTTGGATTTCTAGCAATGACACAAGACATTCATGTAACACAGGGACAAAAATTTTCTGCAGCGATTGTGGTGCAATGCAGTAGGTAGCAAGAGTGGCATAAGTGACCAATCCAATGCGATAAGCATATTGGATGTTTTTATTATTGGGGCTAGATACTAGTTGGGCATGAAGTTGTGTAGGATGAGGTTGATTTGGTGGGGTAGGCAACTGAAGTTGTTGTTGTTAAGGTTGAATCGTTTGTTGTTGTGTGGCTTGTACTGAATAAAAGTTTTGAGAAGGAAAATTTTGAGTGGTAGGGTAAGAAAAGTTCCCCTACCAAGTATGTTATGGAGGCCAAGGATGCCAAGGCATTGGAATATTCCACATCTAATTTTGAGTATAAGGAACTTGATAATGCGACTGAGCCATTCTTGCAGCCCCTAGATTCCATGGTCTTTGAGGTGCCATTGCATGGAGTGAATTGACAACTTCTTGATCTGGTAGATATGCTTCTTTAATTTCAAGAACTGAAGGACATTGATCACTGGAATGCTCGTCTTCATGGATTCATTACACCTCTATACTATCTGCAGGACATTCCCTCAAGGCATGCTTCTTCCTACATTTCAAATAGAACACGGCCAAGGATTTCTCCAGCTCCTCTTGTTTTTCTTATTTCTTCTTAACCTGCAAAACATCCAATTGAGAAGATAATGTACTAAAAATATCATTTTTAAAATTTTCAAATAAATTACCCATTTGAACTATGGTTACTACAGCTTTAGAACTGACTTGATAGGCCTGGAAAAAGTATATCTTGTTCCTCCTCCAACTTTATAATTTCCTCTTGAATATCACCAACATATTTAACATGCCACATTATAGCCCAACTTTGGTATGTCACTTCCTCCCATTAAGTTCAAAATCTCCAGAGATTTTGGTCTAATTGCTCTGAGAAAAATTATTCTTTTAGTATCCTTGCTTAGTTGATTCATTTTTAATCTCCGAAGGTTATCTGAAATCTCTCCACCAAGTACTCAAGGCTTCCCCCTCGTTCTAAGTCATCAAAAAATCTCTTCTCTGAGGTCCCTAGTCTTGCAATAATATTGATATTTCCTTAAGAATACCTTTTTCATTTCCTCCCAAGTTGTAATGGAGTTTGAAGCCAACCACAAAAAACACATGAGAGCTGCATCCTTCGATGTTGCAGGAAACAACTTTAGGTTTTGAGTATTGGAAGAGTATACATAGCTCTTGCATAACACACCAAACTCGAACAGAAAGGCATCGAGATCTTTACTGGGAACCCCATGAAAGTTAGGCAAGGCTGAAGAAGGAATATTATTCATCTGAGTAGCTCCATTAGTCTCCCTGATAGGGAATTCGAATGTGACCAGTTCTTCTTCCTTCTCATCATATCCATGTGTGTGACTAGTCCCTTCTTCCCGAGCCATTCTAGAACAAAAGGAAATGGGGCCTTTGTAAACTACATATTCTACAGAATCAATGGTTTGAAATTCTAGTTCTTGAATAGGATTTCCAAGGAATTCCTTTTTAGGCTGACCACTGAACAAAGATGTTGTTTTTGTTGTGACAGGAGATTCAAAATGGGAAGCAACATAAGATTTTCTTGTAGAAGCCAATACTGTAGAAGTAGGAATATGTTCTAGGCCCTTTTTACGACCACATGCCTCCTGTCCAAACTCTTCTTCTCTTGTTGCCTTATATCTTGCAAACTTCTTTTTCCTTTCAAATGTATTAGTAAATGAACTTATGCTCACACAGCCATAAAATTCATTTGTAGCTGTTGGACCCAATCATCTACTATGAAAACAAATTCAAAATAAATTACTTAACAAACAATTAGGACACGGATTTGGCAAATTTCTGACCTCCTCCGGTGTGTAGGATTTTCCCTTCATTTTACCAGCTCCCCCAGTGCTAAAAATTCTAAACAATGCATGTAATACAAAAAAACAACACTTCAGTATTATCCCTTTAGCAGCTCCCCAACAAAGGTGCCAAAATTTTGTGTCAAATTATAGCCTTATAAATTTATTAACATAAATTATCAATCTACGGTAGGTAATCTTGTGAGATGTTGTGCAAAATATATGTGGGCTTAACATTGTGAGTTATGATTAATCTAGCTAGTCAATCATACAAAACTAATGACTCTTTCTTGCATCAATCATTTAGCAAGAAAGGCTATAGAGTGGATCAAACATCCCTCTACAACTCTTAAGATTGTTGGTGATGATTGGGAAAAGATATAGAAATCTCTTTACAACAAACTCAGAAATTCACTCAACATTATGAATCAAATCTTCACCAAATGAATTCCACACATTAACAGGAAACTATTTCATTTAATCAATTGTTGTTGATATATCAGAAAGAGTGCATTAGTTGTAGCAGCAAATTATTATTACATAACAAAAATAAAATTCATAAACACTAAACTATGACAGTTGTGAGAAAGGGGGCCCTCCCTTACTCACAACCCCTTCAAATTAGAAGAGCTTGCTCACTAAAATAGATAGAACATATAATATTGTATTAATGTGAAAAATATATAGTTGAGTACAATATGATATACAGTCTTACCTAAAACCAACCCACCAACCCCCTATCATATAAACTAGAACATAATTTATACATTTACAAAAGCCCATATATGGCGCGAAGCAAGTGAGACTACTAATATAAGCCATCGGCTAACAATCCTATTACAAAATATCAAAGTTATCCATCCTAGGTATAATCCATGACTGAAAGTATGGATTAGATGAAATTCATTATGTGGCTATAGATTTCCTCCAAACGACCAATGAGAGAAAGTTTATGATTCTGGGCAGTATCGTTGCCAGATCTGAAATGACCAATAGGACAACATCCATATGTGATAAATTCCCCACACAACCCATGTTCCCATTCGACTTAGATATTCATGGAACATAGCTAACGACTAATGTTGCTGCAGGAAATCCGCGGCTATAGGAATTCTAGAGTGTTTGCAGGAAATAGGATCGTATAGTTGTCTATAGGAAATGCGGACCTGTTTTCGAAACAAAAAAAATATATGCACAAGCACTCTAGATTAGTTGGCATGGTAATTAAATAAAATATAGCTATCTATAAGGAATACTTAAAGTTAAGGAAAAAGACGCTTTTTCATGTTAATTTGCATACCTTCAACATAAGACACCCTTTTGGAAAAATCCTAAGTACTATAACCAAAATAGGCATAATAGGGGTCAAAGATAGTTCAAAATGGGAGAGGTAAAGTATGAAAAAGGGTGTCAAAATTGGGCAAAACCAATCTCCAACAATGTTTATCATTTTCTTCCTCTTTAACATCATCATACTCGTGACAAATATACCATGCATCATACCTATCATCCTTATGGCATTTATCTTCTTCAAGTTCACAAAATAACACATCTCTACTTACAAAATTTATTTATGTGCAACGATCAAATAACGTATATGCTTTATTCTTGGAATAGTAACCAAATAAAATACACACTATATCTTTTGTATCAATTTTCCTCCCATATTCTTTCAGAACATGAAAGAATTATTTACTTCCAAATATTCTTAGATGACTTACTGTTGGTTTATAACAATAAAATTCTTCAAAATAAGCCTTATTATGTAAACTTTTTGTTGCACTTTGATTTTTCAAGTAAACAACAGTGTTAACAAATTCAACCTAAAAATAATTGGTAAGTTTTGTTACCTTTTAACATGATATATGCACATTCTACCAAGGTTTTGTTCTTCCTTTATGCTACTCCATTCTATTGTTCAGTATATGGTACTATGTATTATTATAAAACTTCTAGTACTTAATGAATTCATTCGAAATATATTCTTCCACTTGATTTGATCAGATGATCTTGATATATTTTCATGTTTTTTTTTAACCAAAAGTTTTAATTCCTTAAAATATTTAAATATGTTACTCTTCTTCCTCATGAATTTCAGCCATGTATATTTTGTACAATCATCAATAAATATAAAAAAAATATTCTTCACTTAATGATCTAGTTTGGATAAGACCACATACATATATATGCACAAGTTCTAGAACATACCTTTCATTTTATCTATATGAGTAGGGAACTCTTCCCTATGCATCTTCCCTAGTGCACACCCTTTACATGAAGAATATTCATTTCTAATTATTGGAAGCCCTTCTACCATTCCTCATTTTTGAAGTAGTAATTGACGATTATAATTAATGTGGTCATACCATTAATGCCAAATAGATTTTGTTTCCATTGTTGTGGATGCCAATGCTTGATGGATTTTGGTTTTGGCATCCAGTTTATATAAATCACAATTCTAACTCCTATTTCAACAATCTTGAAGTGACCTTTCATATATCTCATGATATAATGTCAATTTACAAATTCTACTTTCAAGCCCCAAACTGTTATAGTGGAAACTAAGATTATATTTTTCTTAGTACTAGGCACATACATCACATTGTGTATTAGTTTCAACACAACCATTAGGTAATTAAACTAATACATCCCCACACCCTTTAATTTTGTATGGAATATAACAACCCCGAGTTAAAAGTTCATGTAATAAAGTTAATAAAAGAAAAATAAGACCAAGGTCATGGGACACGTATTCCAAGTTTGATTTTACGTAAAGTATCCTAGTGGGCATTACTTGTTGTTTATTACAGCTAAGGAAAAATTGGGAAAGGAATTAGAAAAGGCTTTAAAAAGGCATTATTGACCTTTTATTTATGAAATAAAAGAAACTAGGGGAAAGGAAGGTGAAAGGTCAAAGGTTTCATGTAAGGAGGAAATTGAAGGAAAATAGAGGGGAAAATGAAGAAATTAGAGAAACAATAATAAAAAGGCATCAAAGCATGAGTTTGGGGCCTATTGTCACCTAAGATTTGAAATTGGCTTCAGAGAGGAGAACAACTTGAAGAGGAGAAAGCAAGAAAACAAGAAAAATAAGGACAAGGAAAGAAAAGGAAAGGAAGGATTATGGAAAGTAGCTTCTACAGAAATGCTTTCAAGTAACAGGTTGCATGTATGATTTCCTAGCTAGTTCTGACATGCATGGTACATGCATCTATATATTTGGTTCATTAGTTTTCATTAGCATGGGTTTTGTTGGGTTTGACAGTGGTTTTAGCCTTGCCTTGCCATTTCTGGATAACCATGGTGTGATAGGATTCACTCTTATTAAGTTTTCGATTTCCGGAAGATTTTAGATTCAGGTGAGATGGTGTCAAGAAAATACGAAGGGTTTGGGGTGGATATGGTCTTCTCTGGGAAGCCCTCAATAGGTTGGTGGAGATAGGAAAATTCCTCAAGGGATGGTGAAGGAATTTTGGGGCATCCAAGCTTGGTTTGGTTTTGTGATCTCGAGACAAGTTGAGTGAGATCACGGTAGTGTGAGGGTGGAGGTGGTTTAGCCTCTGGTTTACCTTAGTTTTACATGGATTGATTTATCCCATGAGATACCACATTCATTCTTGGAATATGGCATAGGGGTGGAATTCCTATTTGACCTCTATAGTACTCCTAAGGTAGTCTAAGAAGATGTGTATAGTGTAGGAATGACCAAACACTGACTCATATATTCTCATGATAGAATCCAATGCCGTATCACCTCTAAAACAAGGCCTCTCTAATGAGCCGTGACAGAGTCAAATGCCTTGCAAAAGACAACAAATAAACAAAATAGTTTCAAAGAGAAATGATGGGCTTCTATGATAATGGCACAAAGAGTGAAAGATGTGACCATTATTTAGGCATCCCTTGTAGAACCCTAGCTACATTCTAGCTCTAGGGTTCCTCCACTCTAGCTCATTTAATAATCACATGGGTATTGTACCATAGAGCATGGAAAATGTGTATGCAATCATGATGGTCAGATAATTGTTTTAGTTTTAAGAAACTCCCAACTTAAAATTGGAGTGGATGATATGGTGGGGCCATCACAAAGAGAAACCTAAACAAACAACATGATTACAGGCATAAACTAATGGCTTCTTCCAAGCCCATCTTGAACATGCAAATAATTTTGTTAATTGATTTGACTGAAAGGTCAAGTTGAGGGGGTGAGAGAGCCCTACATCTCAATTTCCTTTTCTATAACAAAATTTACAAAAGAAACTATAAAGAACATCGTTGAATGGTAAGTCGATATTATTTTCCCTCCAATAGCTACATCTTGTGAGACTTGAAGTAGATGAGTGGAGATCATGTTACCCTGCATGTTGGCTTGTCTTTAGATGACTCATGTGGAACTGTTGATTCAGGAATTGATATAAATTTTCCATTGGCATTTGGGTGTTGAATATATTTAATTGAGTTGAAGGATGAGTATTGTAGGTTGTGAAATATGGTGGTTTGTCCAACTTTACAACATTCTCTTTTACACTTGTTGGTGATGATCTAGAGGGAACACTTAATGGAATTGATGAGGTGACTACTTGCAAGCTCTTTCCTTCAATTGTGGTAGTGCATCACCTACTTTTGATAAATAATCTTGAGCGGGTCTAAGTCCAAAACCATGAGGAGAGAGAGAAATAATACTGAGAGGGGGGGGGGTGAATCAGTATTATCAGATCAGAAAAAAAAATTCATCTTCACACTCAGATTCACATACGTGACTTCAGTTAAGGATATACGCATATATACGCGACTGTATTAAATGAAACAAGCGTATATGCAGTAATCCTAAGATTCAGTTAGCTTGTCTTCAGTAAATGCATCAGAACATTATTAACCACATTAACAGTAAACAGGTGTAGTAAAATAGTACAGATCATCACACATAAGAAGCACACATGAACACCATGATATAAGGTGGAAACCCAATGTGGGTGAAAACCACCTGCTGCAATTTGTCTCATTCTTCCTTTAATAAGAAACTTCTTTTACAATGTACTCGTGCAGTCCTTTACCAATAGGTAGGCTACAACTTGCAGAGGGCTACAACCCTCTCTCGTTTTCCAGTTACTTCCGGAAGGGAGCTACAACCCCCTTAGCTCTTGTACTAGCAGATATACTAGTACGTAGGTGCTGACTTACAGAAGGTTGCAACCTTCTTTTCTTCAGGGACCACGTTTCATCAATTTTCAGACTAGATCCATAAGTACAAAACAATCACTACTGCAATACAATCATCCACTTATACTTGCATCATAAATCTCTAAATCACCCAAAACTGAATCACTGAAACCCTGTCATCAAAAACACAGAACGCAAACCAGAGCACAAAACTCTGCAACAACCAGTAGCATCAACAACACCCTAAAATACCAAATCTCATAATGCATATGCCACTTTACTATACCAAAACCGCGTGTATATGTTCTTTCAACTCATACAACCCGCGTACAGATCTAAAGATAATTACTTGTACCTTCGCTGTTATATCAACCCAATCCAAGCAGCGCAAACCGATAACCAGCAATACTAAATCTTCGCACTTCATCAGACATTCATTCCTTGCTCACCCTTGCACACCTTCTTGGCCTAATGATCTTCTCCTTATATAGGTTAGGCTTCTCTCAATACCATGGTCCAAAACCATGTAGAAACAATACTATGAACCCAATACATGGGGTCGTCACTTTGGACTAAATACTATGGACCAAATACCACAGACCAAAACCATGATTTCCAACATGTATGCGCCTTTACTCTTATTAACCCGCGTGTATACGCGTACACCCATTCTGCTTCACTAACCCATGTATATACGCCCTTTCTTCATGGTCAACCTGTGTATATCTCTCTGTTTACCTGTTGCACTTTGATCTGTCCTCTGAGTGAGTTTCCATCACCAGTATCATACCTCTGAGTGAGTTTCCATCAAGGACAACACCTGAATCATAATGCCAACAATCTCCCCCTTTGGACTTGATGGCAACGATCACACCAAGTCACTCTCCCCCTTTGACATCAAGGGCAAAGGGCAGACCAAGATATTCTCTTCCTTGGTATACCTTCTGCTGTTCATACTCCCCCTGAGTACCTGCTGAAGTCTCTGAATGAGCTCCCCCTTTGTATATGCCAAGATGTATCAATCCATCCATGCTCCCCCTGAGCAAATGAAAGATTTAGGACCAGAACTTCATTCAAAATCATGACTATCATTCATCATATATTATCTGCACCATAAGCATCGGCATCTAAACCTGCAATACCATTCCTTTGATCAACCAACAGGATGTATCATTTAGCTACATAAGCATCATCACCAACTTCTAAACACAATGCCAGCAATGCATTGTTTGAAGTATATGCTCCCCCTGAGCCAGTGCCAACCATCTCTTATCATGACCGAACCTTTCCCTGAGTCTGTTCTGCTTCCCTTTCTCCTGATCTCCATATACGCGACTCTGCAGTCTGTGACTCGTGTATATACGCGACTTATCTTCATTATATCATCGTATGCAAGATGGAATACTGAATTTCTTCACTTTCAGTATCCCATGTGTCTGTTATGTCAGCTAACTGAGTTATGTCACACCTTTCAGTCTCTAATTCTGTCTTCTGAAACTGTGATGATGTATTATTCTCTTGTTTTGAACTTTGAAATTTTCTCTTGCATTCCCTTGCTTTATGTCCAAGTTTGTTGACATATTTCATGATCCTTCTATTGCAATCAATTGCTTTGTGTCCATATGCATTGCAGGTAAAGCAATATCCTCTGAAGTACCTGGGATGTGATGATCTTTTGTGATGGTCTTGAACCATTCTACTTCTACATCTGGCTGCAACATGTCCAAGATTATGACATACATAGCACTCAACATTATTCAGTGGAGGAGTAAAAGATTTCCTTTGAAGAATCTCGTTCCTTGATTGTTGATGGGGATGACCTCTCAACTCCTTGTCGATCATTTTAGATTTCTCTTTAGAGTTCCTTGCCTCACCTTGTGAACTAGATTCACCTTCAACAGATTCATGAAAGCCAATACCAGTCTTGATACTAGGGGATCTTTGACTACCAAGAATGTCATCCAAAATCTTAGTACTATCTTGAAATCGCAATAATTTATCCTTTTCTTCTAATTTACCTTTTAAGATATTTACCTCAACCTGATGTTGTTCTTCCTTTTTCAGATACTGATTCCTTAGGTCTTCTTCAGCTTTCCTTCCTTCTTCCACTTGTTGCTTCAATTTGATCACTTCATGTTCAAGAGCTTATATGTTCTGCTCCTTTGATTTTTCAAGATCCTCTTTTAGAGATAAGATCTTTGATTCAAGACTTTGAATAGTTATGCTCTGATATTTTACTATATCCTGCAATTTCTCCCTTACCCTGGTTACTGTCTCCAATTGTTCGTTTAATTTGGTAACTTCTTTAGTTTCTGCATTCTTCTTATCATATTCCACGAGACTTCTAATGACTTCACTACCATTGAATGAGTCATTACTTTTAACATGGGTATAATAGCTTCTATTACCTTCTTCCGAAATCTTTCCTTTGTTATGAGGGCATCTAGCAGCATAGTGACCAACTCTACCACATGAAAAGCATTTGAAAGGTAGCTTACCTTTGAATCGTCCAGTTCCTTGTTCAAGATTCTTGACAAAATTTACCTCTTCTTCTTCCTTTGACATGTATCCTGATGCTTTGAATGCAGCTTTTGATGGTCCCTCTTTTCGCATCTCAAAAGCAGTTAAGATTCCGTGAAGCTGTGACATGGTGATTTTCTGCAGATTCTCCTTTTCTTCTATGCCAGGAACTTTGGAATCAAATTTAGCAGACAGGGATCTCAAAACCTTTTCAACTAAGACAACTTCCTTAAATTCTTCACCCAAATCCCTCATACAATTTACAATTTCATCCATACACAAGAAGTAATTAGCTATGCTTTCATTACTATGCATCCTAAGATTTTTATACCGGATTCTAAGAGTTTGAGGCTTTGCTCCTTTTACCTGTTCATCTCCTTCGTAGCTTAGAATTATTTTGTCCCATATTTCCTTAGCTGATTTGTAATGCATGATCTTCATAAATTATGATCGTGTCAAACTTCCCAATAAGACAGTAACAGCTTTGGCATTGAGCTCATATTGCTTTTTCTCGGCTGCATCTGTAGGAACTGCTGATGGGAAATTGTTCCACTTTCTATGAATTCCCCAAACTTCTGCTCCAAGTGATTGTAGATATGCGTGGTTCTTATCTTCCAGTGGGTAAAGTTGCTCCCGTCAAAGACTGGTGGGCCTGATATGTGCCTCTTTTTCTGGATTAGCCATTCCGATGGATCTTTTCCTTCAAGCGATCAAGCTTCTTCAAAAGGACCTGCTCTGATACCAATTGTTGGAAATAATACTGAGAGGGGGGGGGTTGAATCAGTATTATCAGATCAGAAAAACTTTTTCATCTTCACACTCAGACTCACATACGCAACTTCAGTTAAGGATATACGCATATATACACGACTGTATTAAATGAAACAAGCGTATATGCAGCAATCTTAAGATTCAGTTATCTTATCTTCAGTAAATGCATCAGAACATTATTAACCACATTAACAATAAACAGGTGTAGTAAAATAGTACATATCATCACACATAAGAAGCACACATGAACACCATGATATAAGGTGGAAACCCAATGTGGGTGAAAACCACCTACTGCAATTCCTCTCTTTCTTCCTTTAATAAGAAACTTCTTTTACAATGTACTGGTGCAGTCCTTTACGAGTACGAAGGCTACAACCTGCAGAGGGCTACAACCCTCTCTCATTTTCCAGTTACTTCTGGAAGGGAGCTACAACCCCCTTAGCTCTTGTACTAGCGGATATACTAGTACGTAGGTGCTAACCTACAGAAGGCTGCAACCTTCTTTTCTTCAGGGACCATGTTTCATCAATTTCAGACTGGATCCATAAGTACAAAACAATCACTACTACAATACAATCATCCACTTATACTTGCATCATAAATCTCTAAATCACCAGAAACTGAATCACTGAAACCCTGTCATCAAAAACACAGAACACAAACCAGAGCCCAGAACTCTGCAACAACCAGTAGAATCAACAGCACCCTGAAATACCAAATCTCATAATGCATACGCCACTTTACTATACCAAAACCGCGTGTATATGCGCTTTCACCTCATACAACCCGTGAACAGATCTAAAGATAATTACTTGTACCTTCGCTGTTATATCAACCCAATCCAAGCAGCACAAACCGATAACCAGCAATACTAGATCTTCGCACTTCGTCAGACATTCATTCCTTGCTCGCCCTTGCACACCTTCTTGGCCTAATGATCTTCTCCTGATATAGGTTAGCCTTCTCTCAATACCATGGTCCAAAACCATGTAGAAACAATACTATGAACCCAATACATGGGGTCGTCACTTTGGACCAAATACTACGGACCAAATACCACAGACCAAAACCATGATTTCCAACATGTACGCGCCTTTACTCTTATTAACCCGCGTGTATATGCGTATGCCAATTCTGCTTCGCTAGCCCGCGTATATACGCCCTTTATTCACTGTCAACCTGCGTATATCTCTCTGTTTACCTGCTGCACTGTGATCTGTCCTCTGAGTGAGTTGCCATCACCTGTATCATTCCTCTGAGTGATTTTCCATGAAGGACAACACCTAAATCATAATGCCAACAGAGAGAGGGCTTAATGACTGGTTATGACCAAAATGAGTAACTAAAACATAAGGCGAAGCAGATTCATTGAGGTCAACAAATGCATTATGTTCACTAAATATAGTGTGATGTAATGTGTCACTTTCATTTGGATTATCTAACTTGCTTAGAAGGTCAAGAAGGTTTTAGCTGGATAGAAAAGTTTATATGTAGAAATTGAACATCTCAGTATATTGTAATATAGAAAACTAGGAAAAGTTGATGGAACAACAAATAGGCAAATCACTTAATAACAAAACATGAACTAAAACATTTCCCTAATAAAGATGATGGTTTGTTTGAACTAAATGTGTTTGTGGGGCTATCAAATACATATGAGTTTTCAGAATAATAACCTATAGAAAAGTCCCTCGAATGTCCTCCTCCCAGATGTTCTCTTAAATTTGTTTGCAAATTTGAATTCAAGACATCCTGCAAAAGAAACAACTACTTACTACAAAAGGTTTGCAAAAAAATCGAGCATATGATATCAATCTAAGCATGAAGCATTTTCAATTGAGATAAAAGGATGCACAATACTGAGAAAATTAACTTCTTACAAGGATCCAGAATATTCATAGATTAGGAATTTCTTTCAAGTCCAAATAAAGTGAATAAATTTAATACCTCTCCTGCATTCATAGTTCTTTTTTGTGAGCGTGTCCTAATCACCTTTGAACTCATAAAGTCTACTTGTTCAGGACCCTTTTTCCCTTGAGAATTCATCTACACTATTCCTCTTAGAAGTGAGTCTTGTTTAACACTTTCTGGATGCCACTAGTTCATTGAATCCACTCCTACTACCTGTTGGAGCATGTGCCTAGGGGGCATTCTCAACATATCATTTCCAGCAATTTCACTACAACTAGTACTCAATCACTGGGGCCTAAGTAAAATTATTCTTAGCTAACACTTTCTGCGTGCCACTAGTTCATTGAATCCATTCCTACTGCCTACTGGAGCAAGTGCCTAGGGGGAATTCTTAGCATATCATTTCCATAACTTTCACCTAAACCAATACTCATTTTACTTAGCTCCCAGTCATTCATATTACTTTAAGATTGCAAATCATCTTCCCGTTGTGGAATTTTCATAGTGTAATCACTTCCATATTTTGCACTCCGATTCGAATTCCCCTTGCCTGTTATCTAACCAACACTTGTGGAATCATTTTGACTATATTGTGACCTATTTATATCATTTGCATATCTCTGAGAGTTGTCATAGATTGGGAAATCTATTTAAAGTTATTGAACCATTTTCCTATTGACAGACCAAAGTGTTCCCAACACATCTATTTTTGGCACAAGAGTCCCAGATAACATTGTTAGAGTTCAACTGGTAGTTTCTTTCTATTGCTTGCTCATACTTTTCTACATTTCTCTCATTATTATCTACATTAGGATTCCTAGTAAATCTACTCATGTGAAAACCTTCTTGATATATTATATACCCATTCTGGCTTAAATTAATGTTTGGATCTTAATGCTGAAATGAAACGATTGTGTCTTTTCCTACCTCATTCCTTCTGTGATATGTTTGATCCTCAAATTGTTTCACACAACTACCTAGTTTCTCCAGTTCTAAATGTGTGATATTTTCATTTTCATTCTTATCATGCCCTTTGTTGGCATTTACTAAAATCTTACTCTGTTCAGATCCTTGTTCTTCACTTCTTCTCCAACAACTCTGCTCCTTGGACATAAGATGAAACATTATATTAGATTCAGACTTTACCTTGGTCCCCTAATGAGTTATATTGTTTCCTCCCATCAAAATTCATATAGTAGGAAGATACCCTATCATCAGGAGGAATTTATTCAATATTTTGACTTTTCCAAGAATTTTGTTTTTGGCCATCAAAATTAGTGTGATAGTGAATACTGTGACTATTTTTAGAAGGTTGATAAAGAGTCTTTTCTTGCAATCCAGTAGCTTTCTCGGGTGTTTCTTGAAGAAATTGGGAGAAGGACAATTTAACATCCATTGATATCTCCTTTTAAGTTACGCCATATTTACATGCCTCAGAACTCATAGAGGAAAGTTTCTTGCCAAACGAATATGATCCAATGTTCGGCGTAGACCATACTGAATGATAGCTACATTACCCATTCTAAAACCTTCTCCATATGCTGGTGATGTGTCCGCTGAAATCTAGTGAATGAATAACTCCGCAAGTTTCCTTTCAAATTGAGACCTATTTTCCTTTTTTGATGAAGAGGAAGAAGCTCCCGTTGATGTTGAAGCTACATTGATGCTTGAACTTGCCATGACCTCTGACTCTAGCCTCATACGAGAAAGCACTTGATAGATTCCCTCCTCAACCTCAGGGTTGAGATTATGAAAGCCTATAAATGAAACATGTTATAGCAAGTAAAATTCTTTGAAGTATCTATAATATCAATCTTAAGGAATGTCAAAGAGATTATAGTTCTTATTTTTCTTCAACATCAAAACAAATAGAATTCCAAGAACATATGAAGATAACATTACCACAAACCAAAGAAACAACCATTGTATAATGTGGTGAAGGTAAGATGTAGGTGACAAAAAACACTCTGCCTACTAAAAGTTAAAATGAGAACATTCATACAAACTATTTGTGGTCCATATCAACATATGGATATTGCATGTGTTCGACCTCTTAATATAGTGGACCATGACCAAGGAGATCATGAAAGGGTGGTTATATGATTGATGATGTGTCTTTTTGCAATTTTGGCTGGTCACTTACATAATAGAATGCAAGTGACAATATCTTCTTCCTTGACTAAGAGTTGGGTTGTAGTGGGGTGCAGAGTTCGATGAATGGCAATAATCAATATTTGCTATTTGATACAGTTTTACTTTATAGCTACATATAGAAATGTAGATGAGTATTATTGGATGAATTCAATATCTATTGTACCATGACGTAAATACTCATAGTGATTAGCAGAAGCGCTAAAACTTTAAAATTTTATGGCAGAGTTTACAACAAAATACTCAAAATGGACCTTTAAAAGATAATTGAATGTCAGATTGTTTATTTCATATTCGTGAAGAATAACATGTAGCACCTTAATAGATACACAACATCTGAATTATGAAATATTGAAGTGAAACCTAGTCAAACTGTCCCTGGATTCCAAACATTGTATCTTAACCAAAGAGGACCATACACAATATGCTTCAAGAAAGCAAAACACTAGTAATAATAATTATTCCTTGTCAGCTATAGCATATATATAAACTCTCTTTTGTGGACATATTGGAATTATGACCCTAGCTAAACTTCACACAATTTATTGCTTAAGAGCCAAACTACCAATGCACATGATAAAATTGGGCATATTTGGACCACATGAAAAAACATGCACTCTAGTGACATAGGATGTAACAAGATTGTGTAGCACAGAGATATGTGTGCAATAAAAATTCTACATTCTTTGAGAATATTATGGGTATATTATGCCCCTTAAGGATTTTTTCCAGACCTGAGGAAGTTGTCAAATTACACTTGAGAATGGCAAGGTTAGGTTTATGTCCTCTACAAGTTCCAAAGGGTTAGGTATCAGGCTAGTCGATTCAAATAAGTTATGGTAACTGTAAGATGGGGTTATAAGCCTATGGAAACACCACAACATTATATTTTAGGCCATCAGGCTGCATACATAAAAGTAGACCAAGATCAGTTAGTTGCAGGCCACCATGTTGTACCACAAGATTAGGTTTCCGATTGATAGGCTGCAAAAGACTAAACACCCCATAACGTTGTGTTGCAGGTTAAAGGATGCATCACAGGGTTTGTGAAGATTGAAGAGAGTGGAAGAAAAAATAGATCAACAGGAAAATGAAGTGGAAGAGATCAAGAGGGAAGTTGAAGAATTAAAAGCCAAAAAAATATACGTAACGGATGTAATTTGTAGTTGATATGTAATTGCAGTGTATTTATAGAAAAACTTTTGATAGTGAATATGTGACGAACAATATGATTGTGTTGCATACTTATCATCAATGAAATATTGAAATTCATATTTGCATTGATTCTCAGTGTTCCATGTGATGTGTTTTACTTGGATATAATGTTCTTCGATTGTTAAATACAGATGCTGATGTGTTCTGTAAGTGAATTTGCTTCAACGAGCTAAGGATGGGTACACTATCATGGGCAATCTCTTTTGCATGAATATGAAGATTATAAGTTGGAAATACAATTCTATTGCTCGTTTTGCTTGAACGAGAGTGAACAAAAATTGGGAAGCTACGACATTTATCGTCATCCTTAACGTGAGAAACTTGAGTGATCACCTTCATGTTAGAGAAAGAGGGTAGTGAAATCTGGCATACCATGCCTAAAATCCATAGTCAACTTTTTTACTAATCAAGTTAACATATTTAGAGATATAATTTGGATAGGAGCACAATATCAACAATGCAAGGAGATACTCACACAAAAAAAGCACAATAACGCAAGCTTGAAAGCAGATTACCAGAATTGTATACATAGTTTGCACTCATTCGCATTACTATATCTAGGGTACAAAAGTGGGTGGAGTGTGATCAAATTTCACAATGTAAGTGGGTGAGGGATCAATTTAAAAGAATAATAGAGTACATAAAAAATACAATTTTAGTATATAGTTCACATGTTCATTACACCAAGTCTCATCAAAATTTCAGTTTAACTTATTGCCCTATTACTTTCTTGTTACCAGACTGAAAACAATAGCCTAATATCGAAAGAAAATAGTTATTCCATTCAATGTTACGATATACATTCAAGGCCAACAAGAGGCTTGAAATTATCTGTTTTATATGTTAATGTGCAGTCAAAAGTGACTTCCTCGTCCTATCTTAAACTGTGGCACAAAGAGACCACTTGAACGAGAACCGCCCGGATCGAATGAAAGACAGTGTGTTTATAGATATACTAAATAGAGGTAGTTCTTGTTGGACACAAGGAAAGACCCTCTCCCTCCCCCTCTGATACTACAACCTTTTTGTGCAGATCCATTTTTACGTACACTGGACACTAAAACCTCGATCGGGAGAGGAAGAGGAGGAGATACTTATAGGGGAGACTTCAATCTGAAGAAACATTTATGGACCAGATACCTACTTTCCATAGTTTTCCAATTTCAGTAGAAAGAAAATATCCCACACCCCCAAAGAATAGATACCTACTTTCCATAGTTTTCCAATTTCAGTAGAAAGCAAATATCCCACGCCCCCAAAGAACAGATACCTTTCATCATTTGGGAACCATTATTCACCCATTCAATGAGTTGACTTTCTGCTCGATACTTAGAACCCCCAGATCAACATACGGGAGAGAAGAAGGAGATCGACCCTGGGTGTCACGCCTCCAAGCCTACGGTAGTCTTCCAACCGTGCCGGCGAGGTGCGGCACCACCACACTTTTTCTTTTTAACAATACTCAAGTGTGAGGACTACGCCTAATTCACAAACGGTACTTAGTTTGTTTTTCGCAACCAAGTAAAAAGAATTAAACCTTTATATCAATGATCACCCATACTTAATGATTATCCATAGCAATATAAAACAACAATTGCACGATATAAAGGGGAGGGGCAACTCCCGAATAGTCTGCCCGACAATATATATTATATCAAAATTTCAATAATACAATGAGCTAGTGTGCTTGCAAAATCAAGCCAACACTTAGCCAAATTTACATATACAAGGCTACCTGCCTTACAATAGAGAATCTGCACCTTTTATACTTGAGCGGGTGCCACACACGGCCACCAAGACGCTCGGTATATTTCTGCACAATTCTACCCATTCAACCTCTTCACAACCCGTTCGCCTCAACCACAAACTGAGAGACCATTTTCTGCGCCTTTTTTCCAAGTGCGCATGAGCTATGCGCTCATGCTGCGCACTACTCCCTTTGTGCGTAGAGAAGAGATGTGAATGCTTGATCAATTGATGGTTCAAATGCCAAGTCCATGTGTATAATTATAAGGTGTGTAGTGCGTGGGTGGGGTGGGCGAAGCCCCTCGGCCGACACCCCATCCTAGCACACGCAACCCCCCATAACATCCGCACATGGGTCGGCTTCCTCCACGTTCAAAGCTCTCATACATGACATATAAATTTCGTTGCCCGCATAACGTTTGTCACATTTTGTCGCACAACCGTTTCGCTGTCCGCCCGCAGTCACCCAGTGTGCACGCTGCCCGTGCGCACCCGCCTACGTGCGCCAGCCCGGTCGCCAACTCACCGTGCGCACCTATCCAGGTCGCCCGGCACGTGCCTAGGGTGCCTCAACACGTCGTGCACCCGTCGCACCGTCGCCAACTCTCCCAGGGCAGCACATCCTCCTCCACCTAAAGTCGTTGTCGTCCTCGACAACATCCCAACTCCAAGCATCCACCATGATGTCGACTCCCCTCACATACGGCAAACGTCCCTACAACATATGTAGGCCTCCATCTCC
>APFE030752292.1:0-17402 GCA_000404065.3 Pinus taeda
TTGCACTAAAACAGAGATTTCCCGGGATAGATTAGTTGTTTATAATTTTACTTTCTAGAATAAATCATCCATCCATTATCATTAGATAATAGAAAACCAAACACTTATCCATCCAATTTACACACCATTGGGAAACTGGTCCCATTGTATCCAGTCGGAGCCACCAGATAAAATGGAAAAGGAGCTACCTTTAAGGTCCAGACTGGGTGGTTTTCCCCAATGTTGATGCAGTGATTTTCGAGGCATCAACATTTTTGGCGCTAGAAGGAGGGCATGAACTATGAATGGTGAGAAAACCTAAATCTACAACCCATTCTGAGATTAAATCTCCCTCCACCTCACCTCTTACCTCTCCTTTGCATACTGGAACTCCAGTCTTCAAACGAGAAGAAAAGGAGTCAAGTACCACTGCTCAACCCCAACATATCCCAGAATAATTAACTCCAGCATCTCCTAAAGTTTAGTCTCTTATCCACAAACTTCAAGGCTTTTCAATATCACCACAGAAATTTGAGATATCTCAAGGCAGTGAGACTTCGTAATTCATTCCACCTCACCATCTCTCTAGACTCCAGAGATGGAAGCTTGGTATTGAACCTACTAAGTTGTCCCTACCTAAAAGAAAAGGGCAAGAAAAACAACTGAAGGATCTGATAGTGAGACTATCTCATCATCATCCATTTCAACTTCTCCAATGCGAAGTCAGCCATCCACTCCTCCATTGCACATTGTTGTTCAATAGGGATTAGGAACCTCAACATCTCGACCATCTCAAGCTTTAGTATCATCTCCTTCCCAGCCATCTGGAACTTCATCGGCAATATCATTTAGTATTAGTTCTACAATGGCTCAGAATCCATGGAATAATCCTGGTGGAGTCACGATGCGTGCACCATTACATCCATTGCCAGCACACCGCGAAAAATGATTACCATAGTTTAATCTAGATGCGGGAATACTAGCTGATGAGCATATTAACAACTTCATGTTGGCAGTTAACTTAAAAGGAGTGACAGAGGAAGATGTTGTTGTTAGGATTTTCCCTTATACCTTACAAGGATCAGCTGGGTCTTCGTATTTTTCCCTACCAACTAGATCCATTACAAGTTGGAACATTTGTCAAGAGTAGTTCCTAACTAAGTATGGTGATGACAGATCCCTAGCAACGCTAATCAATGATCTCTCAAATCTTAGGATAGAACCTAAAGAACCTATAAAGGAGTTCAATTCACGGGTTAATAAACTCTTGAATAAGATTCCAACTGCCTCTATTCCAAGTGAGCAAATCAGAAGTGAATGGTATATAACAGCTTTACCCTCAAATATAGCTATTTTTGTAGATAGAGCTACTAAACCAACTTTAGCTGAAAGCATGAACGAGGCCCTTGCAATAGAGAAACACATTATTGCTTTACAAAAAAAGGCTGCTCTTGAAGATAGGAAATCCAAAAATTTTTCTTTCAAGAATGATTCAAAGAAGAAAATGGCTAAAGAGCCATACAATATGGAGGGTATCCAAAAAGTTCTCGAGACTATCTCGAATGAAATGGTAGAAATCAAAAGACAAGTTGTTGAGACTTCAACAAAAAGGCCATTTAGGAATTTTAAGAAACCTAAATAAAAACCACCAAATGCCATATCCAATGCAGATTCCGATCCTGAAGAGGAGGAAGAAGAAGAAACGGTCTTGTCATCTGAAGAACCTGAAGAAGAGAAGACTGTAGAATTTCATGGGATGTGGGACTTTGTTTTGCCTAATTCTGTTATAGAAAACGAACATGAAGCTTTCCCTGTAACTACCAGAAGTAAGGGTACTCCTGAACCTATTCAAATAACTCAAAAGAAGAGGAATACAGGTACTACTACCACCAAATAAAAGGTTCCCATAAAGAAATCTACAACCATACCTTCCTAAAATTAGCCATTAGCTTCAAACCCACCTTCAACATCAAAGACATTAGTAGTTATGGATTCTATGGACTATAATATTATTGAAGACATGAAGAAGACAAAGGAAAATATCACTATGTTTGAGTTTAGTAAGCTCAAACATCAACAGAAATTACTTCTTAAGGAGTTAAATGCCGTCCCTTCTTCTCCTCTTCCAAATGTTGTGATATCTAAAGTTGCTAATGAGACAGGTAAACCACCTCCTCGTAGAGTAGAAGCTACTGATGTTGTTTTAATCAAAGATAGATCGAATTCTCATACCCCTCCTTTCCTCTTAACCTACAAGATCTATAATAGAAATCTACACAACTGTTTGATTGACTCAGGGGCTTCCTCTCATATACTGCAAGATTTAGTTTGTTCCAAACGGAACATTGAACCCAAAAAGTTTGCAATTCATATTGTACAGATGGATAGAACTAAGGTTCAAGTTTTGGGAGAAATCAACTCAGTTACTATTAGGTTATCAGCTAATCCAAGAGTGGTTTAGAGAACCGATATTTTAATCACTAATATACCTGAATTCTATGGCTTGATTTTAAGTAGAGACTGGTCTGAGAAACTCCATGGTTATATTTCCACCAATTGGTCTCATATGTGGCTCCCTTATAAAGGAAATCCAAATCAGATCAAGATTGATCAGGAGAAACACATGACCCATTCTGTTACTGAATTCGAAATAGGAAATCAAACAATAGCATTCAATAACAATATTTTGGGGATTACTCATTTGAATCATTTTTTGGCAATTTCACCGCCAAAACATCACCCTTCTCAGTCAGTAATTTCACATCTCAAATCAAAAAAAATTTCAAAAACAAATACATCAATATGTGTTAATGTTGCTGAGAAAAATATAAATAAAACTCTAGATAAATCTTTGTTTTGGTCATTATATTTTGATGGGTCTAAGTCTAGTGAAGGTGTAGGACCAGGATGCATTTTAGTTAGTCCCGAGGGAGAAAAGATTATGTTATCATGTATGTTGGAATTTGAATGCACAAACAATACAGCTGAATATGAAGCCTTAATTCAAGGACTCTACAAAGCAATCGGTCTTAAAGCTGAATATTTGAAAGTGTTCGTTGATTCAGAAATTGTTATAGAACAAGTTAGAAATACAATTCATTGCCTTTCTAGTCACCTTAAGCACTATCAGTCTTTGGTGCAGGACCTTATATCTCAATTTTTAGCATTCAATATTTCTCCCACCCCTAGATCACAGAATGCAGCAGCAGATTCACTAGCTAATGTTGCCTCCAAGCTCCTCCCATTTGAAGATTATAGCCCAGACAGATTTTCAGTAGAGTTAATTTTTAGACCATCAATTCCTGATAATGTCACTAATTGGCGAGTGTTCAATCACGATGATGACATTTTAAACTTCTTAACTTTTGACAAGTCCTATGATGATCAAATTGTTGATGAAAGTGATCATGACCTTCAAATCAAGGAAAAGAAAGAAGAAAACTCAATACTTAAGCCAGTGGTTAAGCTTGCAGATCTTTATGACATCAAAGACAGGTTTAAATAGGTAACTAATTCAAAACTCTAGAGTTCTACTTTGAGATTTGAATTGATAAACCTAGGTAGTGAGGATAATCCTCAAAACATAAATTTGGGATTACGACTTTCTTCAGAAGAAAGAATTGCATTCATTAGATTATTGCATAAATATAAAAATATCTTCGGTTGGAAATATGATGATTTGAAAACATACAATACATCTACCATTCAACATACTATTCCAATGCTTTCTGAACAAAAACCAGTGGAACAAAAGTTAAGGAAGATTCATCCTAACTTAGAGAGTCAAATAAAGGATGAACTAAACAAACTCTTGAAGGATAAGATAATTTTTCCTATTATACATTCAAACTGGGTGTCCAATATGGTGCCAGTAAGGAAGAAAAATGGTGACATTAGGATTTGTATCGATTTCAGAAATCTTAACAAAACAAGTCAAAAAGCTAACTTCCCTTTACCTACCATGGAGCAGCCACTCCATTCAGTAGTTGGTTCTGAGTTAATGTCCTTCTTAGATGGTTTTTCAGGGTATAATCAAATATTGGTCCACCCTGATGATAGACTTAAGACTACCTTTAGAACCAAGTGGGGAACTTATGCCTACCAAAAAATTCCTTTTGGGCTTATCAATGTTGAAGCTACATTCCAAAGAGCGATGGACATAGAATTCAAAGGATTGATCAATAAATCAGTAGTTTTCCATTTAGATGATATTACTATATTTTCCAAGAAAAGATCAAATCATTTACACGATCTGAAAAAAAATCTTTAAACGTTGTAAAAGTTATGGTATCTCACTCAATCCAAAGAAGTTATTTTTTGCTCTTAATCAAGGTAAGATCTTGGGCTTCATTGTTTCAAAAGATGGTATTTATATTGATCCAAATAGAATTAAAGAGATTATGGTATTCCATTCCCTCATAATAAAAAATCCATGCAGTCATTTTTAGGTCAAATTAATTTTGTAAGAAGATTTGTCCTGGATTTTTCCCAGATTGTTTTGCCATTGCAAACTATGATCAAGAAAAATTTCGTGTTTAAATGGGGGCCTGCAAAGAAAGATGCATTTGATTCCATCAAACAATCGATCATAAATGCCCCTACTTTAAGCACTCCTAATTTTTCAAATCGTTTTATGCTATATACCCTTGCATCTGATTCATCTTATGCAGCAGCGCTGACACAAATTAACAATCAAAACCTCAAAGCACCAATCTCATTTTATAGCTCAAACCTTCAAGGTGCTGAACTTTATTACTCAGAAGTTGAAAGACAAGCCTTTTGTTGTGTACAAAGCCATTAAACACTACATACCCTTTCTCTTAAAAGCTCATACAAAAGTTATAGTCCCTTTTTCGACAGTAAGACAATTACTAGTTCAAAGGGAATTAGGGGAAAAGAGAGCAAATTGGGTCACAACATTACAAGAATATGACTTGGAAATCAAACCAACAAAGATTGTCAAAGGCCAAGGTTTTTGCAGGCTGTTAGCAAGAGCATCTGATATTCAGGAATTTGAAGGTACAAAAGATACTGAAGAAATCAATCAGATAAGTATCACTAATACCGAATTTCAATACGCAGATCTGATTTTCTATTTGAAAATTGGATATGATCCTTCTAATCTTTCCTATAAAAACAAACGTGCTATAATATTGAAAGCAAAAAACTTCATAATTATAGATGATGTATTATTTAGATGAAATTATGACTCAATCTTGTTAAGATGCTTAGAAAAACCTGAAGCGCAAAAGGTCTTGCAGGAGCTACATGACGGACCAGCAGGAGGACATCTTGGAGCTAATAAAACAGGTCACAAAATCATTCATTTTGGATATTATTGGCCCACCCTATTCAGAGATACTCATGAATATGTAAGGAAATTCCAAAGTTGTCAAACCATTAGTGGAAGACACAAGAAGTCAGCTTTCCCTTTGCAACCAGTCAACATTGAAAAACCTTTTTAACAATGGGAATTGGACATCGTTGGAGAAATCACTCCACATTCATCCAAACAGCATAGGTATATCCTTATAGCTACCGATTACTTTACTAAGTGGGTTGAAGCAATTCCTTTAAAAACAACAAACTCTAAGGCAATTATTGAATTCATAGATCAATTCATTATTACTAGGTTTCGTGTCCCAAATTTTCTTACTTTTTATAATGCATCTTACTTCTCTGGAAATCGTATATTTGAGTTTTCTACCAAAAGGGGATTTAAATTGAAGTATTCTACGAACTACTACCCTTAGGGTAATGGTTTAGCAGGATCCACTAATAAAAATCTTATCAAAATTATTAAGAGAACTATTGAGCAGAATCATAAAAACTGGCACAAATCTTTAATATTTGCACTATGGGCTGATCGAATAATACAGAAAGCCTCCATAGGAACTTCTGCATTTAATCTAGTATGTGGAAAGGAAGTTGTCATAACAACAAACTTAGTACTGCCATCACTATCTTTAGTGCAATTTATTGAAGAGAATCCCTCATCTTCTATTCAACTTAGACATGATCAAATTCTGAAATTAGAAGAAGAGAGAGAGAAAGCCCGAATTGTACATGTAAAACATTAGCAGATTATTAAGTCATCTTTCGATACAGCTTCAACCGTCTCAAAACATTTACAAGTTGGTGATCTAGTTTTGAAGTGGGACAAAGCCCATGAAGATAAAGGAAAACACACTAAGCTCTAGAAAATGTGGCTTGGACCATTCCAAATAAGTGAGAAGATAGGCCCTTCTACATTCATATTGCAAGATCTATCAAGAAAGAGAGATTCTCTTCTTGTTAATGGCCTTATGTTAAGAAAATTCTTCAATTGAGGAGGTAACCCCTTCTCTCTTTGTAAATATTCAATTTTTAGCAGGATTTGTGTGCATAATTTATCTTGTTTAAAATATTAGGAAAATAAATTTGTGAAAAGCCTCTCATTGGTCTTTATTATATTGAAAAAGTTACTCAAAAGAAAATAGTTTTGATATTTAATTTTAAGAAATGGAAGCCTTAAAGGAAAAGGAAAATTCTAGGAAATTAGGTATATTTAGATTCTGAATACCGCCATTTTATTTTTGTGAAATTCTCTCAAAACTTAGAACTACTGTAAATCATTCTGATGTTTTAAAAAGCCTGAAAACAGTTATTAGTACAAAACAGAAACTGATTCAATCTTAGCATCTTCAACTCTCACCCTGTCATCCATATTCTCTTGAGGAGAAATTGTTCATCCCATCCATCAAAGTTTATAATTACTCAGAGTGTAATTTTGAAGTATATTTGATATAAAAGATAAGAGGTCTTATTATAAGCCTGCTTACCATGATCATAGGGGAATAGTTCAACTGACATTACCAATACTGCATACGAAAACAAGGTAATGGCTTATAAATATAAGACAAGGGGTCTCATCACGAGCCAGCTTGTTCAATTAAATTACAACCAGTGAATCGTATTGTCAACAGCTGGCCACCAAACCAAGACAATGGCTTTTTATCTTACAAATCCTCCTGTCAATTGTGCAAAATGTTCTGTTTGAAACTGGAATTTCTTCTACCACCCATCTCACTATGTGAGTGTATGGAAGAATCTTTTCTTGTGCTGCTATTCATGAAGATGAAGAGTTGTGGTAGTAGCCCATGAGTGAAGGAATGCTTCAAAAGGAAGCTACAGAAGATAGGCTCTAAAATCCTAAATTGTTCTTTAGAACAATATAAAAGAATTCAAAGAAAAATTGCAATAGATGCAAATGAAGAAATATGGAGCTTACATCAAGAAAGAGCAACTGAAACATGAAGTAGTTTCAAGGGTATATAATATGGAAGACATGAAAAATAAAAAACTCCATTGTAAAAAAACAATTGAGCCAATCTCTTATTGCAAGCATAGCATGCATCGTTTACTCATGATTAAGTTAAGGTTGAGCCATATGGTCTTAATTAAGAGGGACTTTTAGAAATACTAATTTCTATTGTATGCATGTAATTCATGAAGAGTAAAGTTAAGGAAAGAATTCAAGTCTAATATTAGAAGTCAAGTGAGCCAGAGTTAGAAGGTTAATGCTTTGTCTAGAAAAGTTGAGCCAAGAAAAGGAAAATGTTGATTTAAGTTAGAGGAAAGTTAGAAAAGTTTAGTTAAATTGTGAAGTCTTAGTTTTCATGAGGAAAGGAAAGTTAGATTTTTCATGGTTCCATATTTAAAAAGTTTAATATTTATATAACTGTGGTTGGGCCATTGTAATGTGAAGCAAGTAGAGAGAATAGGTGTATCTCAGTGGATGTATTTGATAGAATAATTAGTGAATATAAATTATTTATTCAAGTAGAAGAGTGTGAGTTTATTTGTCTTGTGTCTGCATGCTTATCCTTGCCTCTGACTAATAAGAACTTATCTCCCTAAACTTTGTCATGTAAGAAAATTGTGTCATGACTTGTGCACTAACCGACCCAATCATCCTAGACATTTAGTGATTACACATTATCAAAGTCCATATAAATTTATGCATTTCCCCTCAATCTCCTTCACCAACTGTTTAGCTCATGTTAGCACTTATAATCCAAATGGTACTTGGTCAAATGCTTGTTTGTTTAGCCAACACTCTTTTGAATTATGTGCAACTAAGGGAGAAATTTCCCTAACAAACACTCTATAAGTTAACCCCTTTCACCCTTGAAGCGAATGATTTCTCAAGTGCAATTTTTTTTTATAAGTGCAAAAGTTATTTCAAAATTGTTTTGTAAAGTTATTTTGACATGTGCAAAATAAAATCACTTAAGTGATGTAATTTGACATGTGCAAATATGGATTAGTTGAGCAGCTTAAAAAAACCTAATTTGAGTTAGGGATTTTGTCTCAAATATTCCAATACTTTAAAGAGAAGACTTTATTCACAACACATCGAGTTATCTCTCCCTTTATTTGGTGATCTGTCTCTCGCATTGCTTATCAAGTTGTCGCAACAATAATTTGTCTCTCTTATTGTTATAAAATCTATTGTAGATTTGTAGATATGATTATCAGTGAAAAATATAATTATCAGTGGTAGATATCTTATCCTCATTGGCAAATATGATTATCAATGACATATCTCTTATCATCAGTGGAAGATTTGAATATTAGTGGCAGATCTCTTATCATCAGTGTAAAATTTTATTATCAGTGAAAATATCTTATCGTTAGTGGTAGATTGGATTATCAGTGGAAGATCTCTTATCGTCATTAGCATATGTCTTATCATTAGTGGAAGAGATGATGACCAGTGGAATATCTCTTATCATCATAGATAGATCTGATTATCAGTGGCATATCCCTTATCCTTATTGGCATATCTATAATTATTATTGGCAAGTCTCTTATCATCACTTGTGATCTCTTTCACATTGGTGATAAATCCCTTGCATCAATATTTTATCTCTCTCACTGTTAGAAGATTTATTAGAAGCCTTTTATTTCATTTCATCATTGGTAGATCTAGTAGAAATTTCCCTCTCAAATTTCTAGAGATTTATTTCTTTCATTATTGTTTGACATATTTTTTATTATCAACTAGATATCTATCCTGTATTATCATTGGTGGATGATCTCCCTTGTATTATTTTTTTGCATATCTCATATTAAAATTCTCATCTTCTTGCATCTAGAGGATATTTACTTCTTACTTGTGATTAGATCAACTTATTGTGAAGGTTTCTTGTCTTCAATTTCTAACACACATATGGAGACTCATCTATCTCAGTCATGAAATACAATCTTCTTCTTGCACTTGTAATCTTTGCTAAAGGATTGAAAGATCTATCATTCCAAATTTGTGATAAAACCTCACACTTTAGAAGATGTATCCTAAAGGGGTAATGTTTTTGCCATTGAGAAAATGTTTTTGTACTCTGCTTATGTATATCTACTAAACATTTGATGAAAATCTACTAGAAGAATATTCTTAAAGGGTTTTCCCCCATAGTGGGGTTTTTCCTTGGTCTTGGACCAAATATGTTGTCTTACTGTTCATTGACTTTCTTCTATATGGTTATTGGTTATTGTATACACTTAAAGGTTGAATATCTAATATAATTAATTTCAAAATTGTAAAATTTAACACTCTTGTGACATTTACAAGCAATCATTCCAAATTGAAGAAGGTTGCATCCTTCCATTTCGAATGGGTCAATATTTTGTATTACATATTTTTCCCAAATGGTAGTTTGGCCCAACCCATCTCTATAGTCATTTGTGCTCCTTTTCTCTCACCTAACTCATGCACTATCCTACCATTTCCACTTTAGATGATTCAACTCATTCTAATGGGTGCTTATCTACATGCTTGCATGCTACCCTCATCTGTTCATCCCATGTGCTATGGATTACCCTTGTCTTAAGACTATACTTCTTCAGTCATCTTGTGTGAGGTCCTTGATGCCTCACATGCTATAAAAAGGAAAAAAAATCAAAGGATTGTGCTTGTTATCATTCCATCGTATGTTTATTGATCTCATTTACCTAATATGATTATTTTACGTATCTTTATTTTCAAGCCATATTTGTAAATAAGAATCAAATTGTGTTTTGCATTAGGAGAGGACATGAATATATACAAGGAGAGGGAGGCTATTGGGTTTTATCTCCAAATGTCTCTTCATATTCTAAATTCCTTTATTTTTTTCTATTTATAGTATTTACATAAGTTTTTGTAATCACAAGTATTAGGTGTCAACATTTTTGCCTTAATCTGAAGTGATGTTGGTGAGTCCAAGAATCATTATAAATCTTTCAAACTTTTCCCTTCCAAGTGCTTTGGTGAATATGTCTGTAATTTGTTCATTTGTGGAACATTGTTGTAGGTGGATTATTTTGGCATCAATATGATGTCGAATAATATGGTATTTTGTATTGATGCACTTTGTTCAATCATGGAACTTTGGGTTCTTGGCCAAATTTATTACATAAGTGTTGTCAATCGAAAGAAGAGTTGAATGTACTTGTTTCTCCTGCAAATCTTCCAGAATTATCCTAAGCCACATAATTTCCTTTGTTGCTTCAACTACTGCCACATATTCTATCTCAGTTGTGGAATCTATTATAACTGACTATTTGTGTGACCTCCAAGAGATAAATACTGATCCAAGACTCATAACATCACCTGAAGTAGATACTCCAGTTTCTTTATCTTGATCAATGTCTAAGTCAGAGTATCCAATGAAGCTGAAGTCACCCACCATGTATACTTGGGTCCAAAAGTCCTTGAGTTCCATTCAAGTACTTTAGAAATCAATTTTTTAGAAGACCAATGACCCTCACAAGGATTTGGGCATTATTTTTTATTCTGATTGGTGTTAAGATAGAGATTGGTGAGGTCAGGTTCATATAAACTACTAGTATCTTATCCTATTCTATAGTTCTAAGAAGAAAACATTAAACGGTGTGAAAAACTAGTTACACCTAGCATAACAACTTCTTATATAATATATATATATATATATATAATATATATATATATATATATATATTATATATATATATATATATATATATAATATATTATATCAAAAGTATAATATGTTATATGACAAACTTGATATTTATTGTATCGTGTCTTTGATTTAGCTATGTTCACTTAATTGTTAGGTGGATGGCACGTAGTTAAATGTTTGACTACAAATAATTGTGAGAGTAAAATGAACATCATTAGTTTACTTTGAAAATTGTTTCTTAGTGTGACGATCAACATATCTTTGCATTTTTCCTATTTCAGCCTATATTGTCTTCCAAGTTTTTCCACATAATGTAGTGTCTTACAAGTTACAATCTATTTTTTTTCTTAATTTCAATCTCACTTTTATATCTTGTTTATATTTATGGGTTGTGTAGTGGTATCAAGAATTACAATTCTTCCTATGTGCATATTTCCCATGCCTATCTTTCCATTGGTTTTCCCTACATAGTGCCATGAAGAGATCCTACATCCCCTCTCCTTGAGATCTTATGTGTTTCCATGGTAGAGTTTTAGCTTGTCATCCTCATACCTCAGAAACCCATAATGCAAACCCTTGATGCTTATGACCATGTGACTCTATCACCCAACACCAAACACCCAATGAATGATTGGGTGACCTCTTTCCTCTTTAGCCCAACCATCACTCACTTCTATCCCCTTAGGTCCAATGCTCCCCACTTCCACGTAGCCTCCCTAGTTGGGTTTTCCTAGACATCTAATGGAAATTTTCTCACCTACTTGCCCTCCTCTTTGTAACTCCTTGTCGGTATCTATATCCATTACCACGTTCTTTACATTCCTTCCCCTCCTATTTCTCTTTTTATTCCTTGTTTGCCATTGAGGGTCTTCTTTCATATATTTACTAGTTTGTGGTATTTTATATTCCTTTAGCATGCAAAAACCTTCACTCATTTTATCACTATGCCAATCTATCCTCCATCCCATATTCTCTCATGATCCCCATGTAAGCCACCATTTTGTTCAAGGATTGGGAAGGAAGCCTTTGGATGCAAAACGCATTTTACGATAGATCCCTCACATGTCCCTTGAAATTTTGATTCATCCTCATGAACTAATTTTATGCTAATGATTCTAAATAGTTAGATTACTTTGCCACATATTATTTCATAACCAAACATTTTACCATTGGTTCTAACAATCATGTGGTTACTATCATCATAAGAAATGTATATTGTATTTTATAGGAGACAAGAATTGTATATTTCCCTTTGGGACACAACAAAACTATTTTAACACACCCTATCTCTTTGAAACTCTAGTCTACTTTATGAACTTAATTCCCATTCCATGTTCATCCATGTGGAGACCCCTTATGATGTTCTAGGAAAACCCAATGTCCTTGCCAACTTCCTCTCAAATTCCTTGTCATGTTTTGTAGGACTTGTGTATCCAACAAGAAATTTGGGAGATGAATGCCAATAAAGTAGAAAATGAAGGGGTTTTCAAGTAATTTATTTAGGGTTCTGACTAGGATGGTCCTACCATGTGATCAACCCAATCCCTAAATTGGGGTCTAATACTATTTCAATTAGTTATTAGGTGATTACGGGGGATCATACATTCAAAGATAAATGTTATGACTCTTTATAGGATATTATTAGAGATAATTGTGGAGAAACCTCTTTGTCTCAAAGGTTAAGGGAGGATTTTGACTTCAATATCCAACCATCAAACATATCCTCAACCTTTATGCCATCATGGAGGAGGGGAGACATTTTTCCATGGATGACATTGACATTTCAAAGATTTTGATTACTGTTATTATATGCCTATTAGTTTGTTCTTGTATTCATACATGTAATGAATGAATTGTCTAGTTTATAAAGAAGACCATTGGGTTGAAGAATGAGCATCCTCTCTCACAAATTCCACTACAAATTAGAAGTAGAATTTTTTTTTTGTTTTCGTGAAAAGAAACTAGTTTTCAGTTTTCAAATTGTTCACTACAGCAGTTGCAAAATTTCGATGAAATTCTACATGGTATAAGAGTGACTACAAAATTAAGCCAACATGGGTTGACACATCCATATCAAGGGATTCAATCATAAACTAAGGAGCAATCAAATATATTCGTGGACCCTAAGGAGTTGATCTAATGTGAAGAGAGGACAAGTTGTGTTCCAATCTCTTGTGATCTCATAAGGCTGAGATAGGTAGAGTTGTTGGTCAAGTGTTTTAGGAAGGTTTGTGTATGTCAGATACTTATGTGATCTGATCTTAGGAAAGGTTTAATCCATAAGATAAGGGTTATGACTTCCAGAGTAGTGTTTTGGAGAGTCGCATGCCTAGTCTTCTATAGGAAATAAGAGTGCATATAGTTGTGGATCAATGTAGGAAAAGAGATACTAAAGAAGTGTCTGACACAAATCTGAAGGATTATTAGAGGTCAATTTTAGGGCACCTCTGAGGTGGTTGCAGGAGCCCTAAGGAGGGCCAAAACATCTCAGGTCATATGCACAAAACAATGACCTTATAAGATGAAGGTAACATCAGGATAAGGTACATGGATTTTGTACTTCATGTTAGTTGTTGCAAGGAGATCGAGATATGGTTTTAAAGTATTTAGAACAAAAAATATGGAATCCATAGTTAAGGTCTTCTTAATGCATGTACAGTAACCAAGGATCAACCCTTAAGTTTGTTCCAATAGTTCTTGCTAGTGTATAAAGTGGGGTGCATTATGAATGCTAGTAGGGCTTTCATGAAGCGTTGAGAAGAGGGAAAATTCAAAAAAAATTAAAGGAGTTGTTCAACATATGAACAATAGGGATTTGTATACCCTAGTTAGGGATTCCATCTAAGATATTCTTCCTTTAAAAGAATGTTTATGAGGTTGATAATGTTTCTAATATTTTCTATACGTAAGAGAGAGGAGAGGAACCCTAACAAGGAGATATATAGACAGGGAATAACGGTTGTATTGCACAAATATTCTAATAATGTGTATGCTAGCCCTAAAGTAGGTTGTTTCTAGCCTCTAGTAACTGTACATAAGTGAAAATTTATGGGCACAATATATGGTTGATGTAGTGAAGGGAAATATTAGTCAACGTGGAGAAGTCTTAATGGAAAGAAAGATGTGTTGAAGTAGTTGGAAATGATTGTTCTAAAGGAATTAGAATAGTAGATTTGATAAGCACTAGACTTGTGAAATTTGAGGAACAAATTGAACAATGGAGGGAAGTAAGTTTGTAACCCTAGATTAATTAGGAAGATGAATATAAGTGGGAATATCAGAATGTGTGAACATTGTTCACAAACAAAGTTGTGAACAATGCAAGAACAATGTCAATTGTAGTGCAGAATCTAGTCCAGGTGCTGGACATATTTATTGGCAACATGTGCACAGGTGGGAGGATTGTTAAAGGGATGTCATAGGATCCCTAAGTACGAATGACTATTAATTTATTAGAGGGAATAAGTATTGGAGCCTGAGAAGTTGAACCTTGAAAAGGAAATGGAATCCAAGAGAGTTAGTGAACAAACCCTAGTTCACTGTGTTGAGAGAGACATCTTCAATGGAAAGTCGGAAACCTCCTTCTCCCGAAGAGGAAATTAGTGGGAAGGTTGAAGACCCTATGAGTTGGCATCCTTAATGGACAAAGGAGAAACTAGAGGGAAGAATGTTTGGGCCAAAGGTTAGTGACCCAAGGGAGATGCATTCATTAATAGTGGAAGATTCTGGATCTATAGATGCATGCTTTGAGAGGGAGAAAAAAGGATAACTTCTCAAAAAAAAGAAGTGATAAACTTGTAGAAAATTGTGGGAAAGAAAAGGTCTTTAAAGGAGGTTCCCAATAAGAGAGAAGGGAAGTCTTCTAGTTCATAGGGAGAAATTACAAGAACAAAGAACATGGTAATGTTGGAGACAGATCCTAGTGGACAAGGTTCTTCCAGGAACACCTTCCTCTCTAAGAGGGAGTGCTCAAAATCTTAGCGAGAAATGATTACTTGATTTGTGCCTTAATCAAATGGAACCAAAATGAGTTTCACTTTGAGCATGCACAAGTTCCTAATGAGTAGGAGCTAATTCGTAAAAAAGTGAGACACAATCCTAAAATTTAGGGTGAATTCCTAAAATTTAATGAGTGCACAGAAGTAGTGGACAAGTGCTAATAAGTGCAGACCGAGTTTTGTTGTCTTATAGTTGAAGTTATTTTGGCTAAATGATAAGTTAAGATAAGATAGAGCTAACATTGAGTTGGCAAGTTAAGATAATAGAGATGACATGTTTATTAAAAGGTTGCATATGGTTGTGTGTGGACCTTATGAGAAGAAGAGTGTGCAAAAGAAGCTTGTGAAAAAATTGGTAGAGGGAAGCAAAGATCAATAATCTTGCAACGGTTTCATGCTTAAAGAAAGTAGGGAAAACAAATGTGTTTTCTGATTGAAACAATTATTTTGTAAGAGATAAATTGCTCAATGTTTTTTATTCAATAAAATTCTGAAGCAAGGAAAGGGTTTTCCCAGCTGGGTTCCCTAGAAAAAAATTGTGTTTTGAATTTTGTGATTGTTTTTATTTCTATTTCTATTCCACTGCAGATTTGAAGTACATAAATTCCATGTTTTAGTGGAAAGAAACTAGTTTTGATTTGTCAGATTGTTCACTATAGTAGTTACATAATTTCAAGGAAATTCTACATTTGATAGCATATTTTCACTTTTCTACCTCATGTGGATGCTACAAGAAAAAGATCCTTGTTAATTTTACTTGATCTAAGTCCATGAGATGGTTATCTAGCGTTTTTTCTCTTAGATCATAATATTCTTCCTGACAATGTTAAGGGGAAACCATATTATCTTATACCCTAGAGGAATGTCGTATATCTACCTCTTCTTGCTTTGTGTCTCTTAACAACACATGTGGAATCCTTCTAAACTATGACTAGCTTCTAATAGTGTGTTTTGAGATCTAACTAAAGTTCTCTGGAAATAATGGAGTACCTACAACTACTTGGGTTTATTGATAACATTATTCACAAATTTGAGGATATTTATCACCTCCTTAATGGTTAGTGAATATCTACCTTATGTGTAAACCCCATGTCCCCTTTCCCTTCTTATTTCAAAATACCTAATTGCATTAGGGATGTCTTCTATAGTTTTTATTGATGTCCTTAGGCCAAAATTATCACTCTCTAGGCCTTGATCATTGCATATAGCCTCTATGTCAAGTGCCCTCTTTTTTCTCAAATGGAAAGAGACATAGATCTCTCTAGCCTTTTAGGGAAGAGATATTGTAATGTCTTGTCCTCTTATTCTATGAAAACATTTTGATTAGGTCCAATTACAAAGGTAAAACAAATAAAATTAATACTTATAATTATAATTAATAACTACATCAGCCAAGATTCATTTTAAGTCCCAATCTTCCAAGAGGCTAGCGGTATCAAATATCTTGAGGTGAAAATATTTTTATAGTGTAAAGAGATTTTATCCCTCTCAACACTTGGTAAATCCAAAGTTAAAATGGATCTAAGTTGATTAATTAATAATAATACGTTTATTATCCCTCCATTCAATTTTTGTTTGACTAGCTATTATTCATATTTGACCATTTCTTTTTTACAAATTGTACATAGTTTAACCTTACAAATTATATTTTATCATTTTTAATATTGTTTTAATTTATTTATTTTAAGAAAATTTTCCCTCCCTCATTTTGTTTTGCGCTGTTAAGGAAAGCTTCCCTTCTTCATCTTGCATTACATTAGTTTCAACCCTTTCCTACCACTGAAAATTTATTCCTATCGTTACTGGTGTATCACATTGCTCTATATGGTTTCTACCTCTATCAACATTCAAGAGAAAACCATATTCCTCTGTTAACATGGATACTTGTGTGTAAGAGATGGTGGGAAGACCTTATTTGCATTCAATACGACAAAATATTCTTCTAGTTTTCTTCACTAGTGAGATTATTAGTTGGGGATTGTTATTTTGTATAGGCACATGTTATTAAAATGTTGTTACTTGGCTTCCAATGTTTAAAATATTCATTCAATACTTTTGAGAGTGAAGGCTCTAGCTAATATTTAGGCTAGAAATTGCAGTTATTAGTAGCCAATGTTCATCTTCCCTAGGAACAAACCATAATTTTTATCATTTTCCATTGATTCGGTAAACATTAAGTCTCAATTTTGTTTTCAAGATTCTCTGTTAGGTGAGGGGGAAAATTTTTTGTCTGTTCCAGATTACTTAAAATAACCATATATGGAGGACCAGTATGGCTCCAAATAATCATATGCACCTCTTTCATGTATATCTTATGTGTAAAATGACTGTGATTATATTTTCTATGTGTACCGATTCTTGCATGTGGTTGATTTTAGGGCTTACGTACCATTTCTATATTAGGTTAGGTACACACTAGGTTTCAACCATGAATCCATGTCGTAGACATTGTCGACTACTT